>JAQQAC010015530.1:14082316-14194767 GCA_029783875.1 Phataginus tricuspis | reverse complement strand
GGGAGGGACAAGGGGATTGTGGGGTATTAGTTTAGGGCACATAGTGTGGGGAATCATGGGGAAAACTGTAGCACAGAGAAGGCAAACAGTGAATCTGTGTCATCTTACTATAGTGATGGACAGTGACTGAATTGGGGTATGAGTGGGGACTTGATAATATGGGTAAATGTAGCAACCACATTGTTTCTTCATGTGAAACCTTCATAAGAGTGTGTATCAATAATACCTTAATAAATAAGTAAACAAACAAACAAACAAACAAACAAAACAAAACAAAGAAACAAAGTACATGCCTTAAAAATACCTTGTTGCTAAAAAATGCTATCATCTGAGTTTTTAGTGAGTTGTAATACTTTTGCTGCTGTAGGGTCTTGTCTCAATGTTGATGGCTGCTGACTGATCAGTGTGGTGGTTGCTGAAGGTTGGGGTGGCTGTGGCAATTCCTTAAAATAAGACAATGAGATTGGCTGCTCTGGATGACTCTTCCTTTCATGAAAAATTTCTCCATAGCATGTAATGCTGTTTGATTGCATTTTACCCACAGTAGAGCTTCTTTGAAAATTGGAGAAGTCCTCTGAAACTCTGCAACTGTTTTATCAACTAAATAAATGTATGTGATATTCTAAATCCCCCTACATTGTGTGTGCAATCGTAATGCCCCTTTTCCCCTTATCCCTCCTTCCACCCATCCTCCCCAGTTCCTTTCCCTTTGGTAACTGTTAGTCCATTCTTGGGTTCTGTGAGTCTGCTGATGTTTTGTTCCTTCAGTTTTTTCTTTCTTCTTATACTCCACAGATGAGTGAAATCATTTGATACTTGTCTTTCTCTGCCTGGCTGATTTCACTGAGCATAATCCCTCTAGCTCCATCCATGTTGTTGCAAATGGTAGGATTTGTTTTCTTCTTATGGCTGAATAATATTCCATTGTGTATATGTACCACATCTTCTTTATCCATTCATCTACTGATGGACACTTAGGTTGCTTCCATTTCTTGGCTATTGTAAATAGTGTTGCAATAAACATAGGGGTGCAGATGTCTTTTTGAAACTGGGCTCCTGCACTTTTAGAGTAAATTCCTAGGAGTGGAATTCCTGGGTCAAATGGTATTTCTATTCTTAGTTTTTTCAGGAACCTCCATTCTGCTTTCCACAGTGGATGAACTAATTTACATTCCCACCCGCAGTGTAGGAGGGTTCCCCTTTCTCCACGTCCTTGCCAGCATTTTTTGTTCCTAGTCTTCTGCATGTTGGCCATCCTAACTAGTGTGAGGTGATATCTCATTGTGGTTTTAATTTGCATTTCTCTGATGATTAGCAATGTGGAGCATCTTTTTATGTGTCCGTTGGCCATCCAAATTTCTTCTTTGGAGAAGTGTCTGTTCAGATCCTCTGCCCATTTTTTAATTGAATTATTTGCTTTTGGTTTGTTGAGGTGCATGAGCTCTTTATATATTTTGGATATCAACCCCTTATTGGATATATCATTTATGAATATATTCTCCCATACTGAAGGATGCCTTTTTGTTCTGCTGATGGTGTCCTTTGCTGTACAGAAGGTTTTTAGTTTGATATAGTCCCACTTGTTAATTTTTGCTTTTGTTTCCCTTACCTGTGCAGATATGTTCATGAACAAGTTGCTCATGTTTATATTCAAGAGAGTTTTGCCTATGTTTTCTACTAAGAGGTTTATGGTTTCATGACTTACGTTCAAGTCTTTGATCCATTTCGAGTTTTCTTTTGTGTATGGAGTTAGACAGTAATCCAGTTTCATTCTCTTGCATGTAGCAGTACATTGTTGCGAACATGAGCTGCTGAAGAGGTTGTCATTTTCCCATTGTGTATCCATGGCTCCTTATCATATATTAATTTACCACATGTGTTTGGGTTAATATCTGGACTCTCTATTCTGTTCCATTGGTCTATGGGTCTGTTCTTGTGCCAGTACCACATTATCTTGATTACTCTGGCTTTGTAGTAGAGCTTGAAGTCAGGGAGTGTAATTCCCCCTGCTTTATTTTTCCTTGTCAGGATTACTTTGGCTATTCAGGGTCTTTTGTGGTTCCATATGGATTTTAGAACTATTTGTTCCAGTTTGTTGAAGAATGCTGTCGGTATTTTGATAGGGATTGCAAGGAATCTATAGATTGCTTTAGGCAGGATGGCCATTTTGACAATATTAATTCTTCCTACCCAAGAGCATGGAATGAATTTCTATTCATTAGTGTTCTCTTTAATTTCTCTTAAGAGTGTCTTGTAGTTTTCAGGGTATAGGTCTTTCACTTCCTTGGTTAGGTTTATTCCTAGGTATTTTATTCTTTTTCATGCAATTGTGAATGGAATTGTTTTCCTGATTTCTTTCTGTTATTTCATGAGTATATAGTAATGCAACATATTTCTGTGTATTAATTTTGTATCCTGCAACTTTGCTGAATTCAGATATTAAATTCAGTAGTTTTGGTGTGGATTCTTTAGGGTTTTTTATGTACAATATCATGTCATCCGCAAGCAAGGACAGTTTAACTTCCTCCTTGTCAATCTGGATGAATTTTTTTTCTTTGTGTTATCTGACTGCTGCGGCTAGGACCTCCAGTACTATGTTGAATAGAAGTGGGGAGAGTGGGCATCCTTGTCTTATTCCTGATCTTAGAGGAAAAGCTTTCAGCTTCTTGCTGTGAAGTATGATATTGGCTGTGGTTTTGTCATATATGACCTTTATTATGTTGAGGCACTTGACCTCTATACCCATTTTGTTGAGAGATTTTATGATGAATGGATGTTGAATTTTGTCAAATGTTTTTCGGCACATATGGTAATGGTCATGTGATTTTTGTCCTCCTTTTTATTGATATAGTGGATGATGTTGATGGATTTTTGAATGTTGTACCATCCTTGCATCCGTGGGAGGAATCCCATTTGGTCATGATGTATGATACTCTTCATGTATTTTTGAATTCAGTTTGCTAATATTTTGTTGAGTATTTGTTCATGTATATTCTTCAGGGATATTGGTTTGTAGTTTTCTTTTTTTGTGGTGTCTTTGCCTTTTTGGTATTGGTATTAGAGTGATGCTGGCTTCATAGAATAAGTTTGCAAGTGTTCCCTTCTCTTCCATTTCTTGGAAAACATTAAGGTGAGTGGGTATTATGTCTTGTCTAAATGTCTGATAAAACTCAGTGTTGAAGCCATCTGGTATGCGGGTTTTGTTCTTGGGTAGTTTTTTGATTACTGCTTCAATTTCATTTCTGGTAAATGGTCTGTTTAAATTTTCTGTTTCTTCCTGGGTCAGTCTTGGAAGGCTGTATTTTTCTAGAAAGTTGTCCATTTCTTTTAGGTTATCCAGTTTGTTAGCATATAATTTTTCATAGTATTCTCTAGTAATTCTTTGTAGTATGTGGTGTCTGTGGTGATTTTTCCTTTATAATTTCTGATTCTGTTTATGTGTGTAGATTCTCTTTTTTTCTTGATAAGTCGCTTGTTATTTATGTATTTTGTTTATTTTTTTTGAAGAAACAGCTCCTGCTTTCATTGATTCTATTGTTTTATATTTCTCAATTTTATTTATTTCTTCTCTGATCTTTATTTTGTCCATCTTTCTACTGACTTTGGGCCTCATTTATTCTTCTTTTTCTACTTTCAATAATTGTGACTTTAGGCTATTCTTTTGGGATTGTTCTTCCTTCTTTAAGTAGGCCTGATTGCTATATACTTTCCCCTTAGAACTGCCTTCACTGCATCCCACAGAAGTTGGGATGTTGTGCTGTTGTTTTAATTTGTCTCCATATATTGCTTGACCTCTGTTTTAATTTGATAATTGGCCCATTGATTATTTAGGAGTCTGTTGTTAAGCTTCCATGTGTTTGTGAGCCTTTTTGTTTTCTTTGTACAATTTATTTCTACTTTCATACCTTTGTGATCTGAGAAGTTATTTGGTACAATTTCAATCTTTACGAATTTGCTGAGGCTCTTTTTGTGGCCTCGTATGTCGTCTATTCTGGAAAATGTACATGTGCACTTGAGAAGAATGTGTATCCTGTTGCTATTGGGTGTAATGTTCTATAGATATCTGTTAGGTACATCTGTTGTAATGTGTTGTTTAGTGCCTCTGTGTCCTTACTTATTTTCTGTCTGGTTGATCCGTCGTTTGGAGTGGGTGGTGCATTGAAGTCTCCTAAGACTAATGCATTGCATTCTACTTCCTTTTTCAATTCTGTTAGTGTTTGTTTCACATATGTAGGTGATCCTGTGTTGGGTGCATAGATATTTATAATGGTTATATCCTCTTGTTGGAATGACCCCTTTATCATTATGTAGTGTACTTCTTCGTCTCTGGTTACTTTCTTTGTTTTGAAGTCTATTTTTTCTGATACAAGTACTGCAACACCTGCTTTTTTCTCCCTATTGTTTGCATGAAATATTTTTTTCCATCCCTTCTTTCTTAGTCTGCATATGTCTTTGGGTTTGAAGTGAGTCTCTTTTAGGCAGTATATAGATGGGTCTTGCTTTTTTATCCATTCTATTACTCTGTGTCTTTTGATTGGTGCATTCAGTCCATTTACATTTAGGATGTTTATCAATAGATATGTTCTTATTGCCATTTCAGGCTTTGGATACGTGGTTATCAAACGTTCAAGGGCAGCTTCTTTACTATCTAGCTGTCTACCTGAACTCACTTATTACACCATTATAAACAGTGTGATGATTCTTTTTTCTTTCCCTTCTTTTTCTTCCTCCTCTACTCTTTATATGTTAGGTGTCACATTCTGCTCTCTTTGTGTATTCATTGACTAACTTTGTGCATAGCTGATTTAATTTTGCATATCGTTAGTATTTAGTTGGTCTACTTCCTTTGCTGTGGTTTTATTTTCTCTTGTGACAGCTATTTAACCTTAGGCATACTTCCATCTGTAGCTGTCCCTTTAAAATACACTATAGAGGTGGTTTGTGGGAGGTAAATTCCCTCTACTTTTGCTTATCTAGTAATTGTTTAATCCCTCCTTCAAATATAAATGATATCTTGCTGGATACAGTATTCTTGGTTCAAGGCCTTTCTGTTTCATTGCACTGGATATATCATGCAACTCCCTTCTGGCCTGTAAGGTTTCTTCTGAGAAGTCTCATGATAGCCTGATTGGGGTTCCTTTTTAGGTGATCTTTTTTCTCTCTCTGGCTGCTTTTAATACTGTCTCCTTGTCTTTGATCTTTGCCATTTTAATTATTATGTGTCTTGGTTTTGTCCTCCTTGGTTCCCTTGTGTTGGGAGATGTGTGGAATTCCATGCCCTGAGAGACTATTTCCTTCCCCCGATTGGGGAAGTTTTCAGCAATTATTTCTTTAAAGACACTTTCTATCCCTTTTTCTCTCTCTTCTTCTTCTGGTACCCCTATAATGCAAATATTGTTCCGTTTGGATTGGTCACACAGTTCTCTTAATATTCTTTCATTCCTAGAGATCCTTTTTTCTCTCTCTGCCTCAGCTTCTCTGTATTCCTGTTCTCTGATTTCTGTTCCATTAACAGTCTCTTCCACCTCATCCAGTCTGCTCTTAAATCCTTCCATTGTTTGTGTCACTTCTGTTTTCTCCTTCCTGAATTCAACCCTTAGCTCTTGAATATTTCTCTGTAGCTCCATGAGCATGCTTATGATTTTTATTTTGAATTCTTTTTCAGGAAGATTGGTGATTTCAATCTCACTGTGCCCTCTTTCCTGTGTTTGAAGGATTTTGGATTGAACAAGGTTCTGCCTTTTCATGGTCCTGGAGCAATGGAAGAGGTCACCGGCTAGTGGCACGGGTGTCAGCTGGGAGGACAAAGTCCCCTCCTGCTTGCCAGTCGCCATGCCTGTCTCCGCTGTCTCTGCCAGTTAACCGTGCACAGGGCGTGGCCTCAGGGTTAATACCCTCAGCTGCTGTGGGTGGACTGGCCCTCGGGTTTGCCTTGGGCAATGGCAGGGGGTGCAGTCTAGCGGTGCGTGTTTCTATGGCGAGAACATAGCCCTTGGCTCCCTGTCTCAGTACCTGTCTCCGCTTTCTGTGCCAGTTAACTGTGTGCAGAGAACCACCTCTGGGTTATTCCCCTAAGCTGCTGTGGGGCAGCCCTCGGGATGGCCTAGGGCACTGGTGGCAGTCTCTGGCAAGTGGCAAGTGTTCTCCCGCAAGAACAAAACCCCTTCATGCCTCCTGGTCTTCACGCCTGTCTGTTGTCTGTGCCTGTCAACCACGCCCAGGGGGAAGCCTCTGAGTCTGGGCCCATGTGGGTAAAACTGTAACATTTCCAGAGTATCTCACCTGGCTTTAGTGTATTTGCATATCCTCAGGGGTCGAGAGAAGTTCATCTCCATGTCAATGGGTAATTACCTGGGCATCAGAGGGCATATCTGAACCTGAGAGTTTAAGGGGAGGGGCTGGCTTGCTTCCTTCCAGAGCTGGGGAGAGAGATGATGCTGGACTGCAGTTTGTAAGCAATAAATGGGTTGTAAACTTTATTTCTCCCTGTGACTTATTTCAGTTTTTAGAGGTATTTTCAGGATTTCCTCTCCCTGGACTTACAGCCAGTTAGCCACATGCAGGGAGAAGCCTCTGTGTTAAGCTGTGTAGTTGCTGTGGGTGGGGCTACCCTCCAGGTGTTCTGCAGCAATGGCAGGGACAGCTGTTTTTGGCACAGGTGCTGGCGCGGAGGAAGGAATGGCAGGCTGCTTATTGCAGTGCAGTTCCTCAGGGCTGCATTGCCAAGCAGGGAGATAGGGCGTCTGAAGCTCCTGAAGTTTCCCAGCCTGCTGTGCTGAGTGTGCCAGGACAATTTTGTCCACCTGTTAAACCCTTACCTCTTTGAGACTTAAAGCAGCTGCTTTTCTTTTGTCCCAGGGCAGCCGTTTGTGGGAACCTCTGCGAAGAGTTCGCAGTCTTAGTCTCAAACTTTGCTTTTCAGCTTCCCTAATCTCCAGAGCACCATGCAATGTGGGCCTGTGCTCCCAGGGCAGATTTCAAGGGTTGGTTATTTGGCAGTCCTGTGCTTCCACTCTCTCTTTGCTCTGATTCTTTTCCTCCCTTGGGTGAGCTGGGGTGGGGGAGTGCTCTGGTCCTGCTGTGTCGCGGCTTTTTACTTTACCCTTCTCCATGAGATGTTGACTTCTGAATGGAGACTGGCTGTTGTACTGTTACTTCTGGTCGTTCTTTCAGGAATAGTTGAATTTTCTGCATTTTCAAAATATCTGTGGTTTGGGGAAGAGAATTCCGCCACACTATTCACGCCACCATCTTTTCCTCCTCTCTATACTATGGACATTTTAACAATATTAATTCTTCCAACCTCTAAGCATAGAATATCTTTCCATTTATATGTCATCTCCAATTTCTTTCATCAATGTCTTATAGTTTTTAGTGTACAGGTCTTTTACCTCTTTGGTTAAAGTTATTAGTAGGTATTTATTCTTTTTGATTTAATTGTAAATGAAGTTGTTTTCTTAATTTCTTTTTCTGCTAGTCCATTTTTAGTATACAGAAACACAATAGATTTTTTTGTATATTGATTTTTCATCCTTAACTTTACTGAATTTCTTTATTAGTGTATTCATTTACTATTTACTAAAATTTTTTTAGTGGAGTTCTTTAGGGTTTCCTATATATAAAATCATGCCATACACAAATGGTAATAGTTTTACTTCTTCCTTTCCATTTTCAATGCCTTTTACTTCTTTTTCTTGCCTAATTGTTCTGACTAGGTCTTCCTGCATTATGTTGAATAAAAGTGGAAAGAGTGGCTTCCTTGTCTTGTTGCTGACCTTACAGGAAAACTTGCAGCTTTTTACCATTGAGTATGATGTTAGCTGTGGGTTTGCTGTATATGGTGTTTATTATGTTGGGGTATATACCTTCTATACACACTTTGTTGAGAGCATTTATCATATATGGACGTTGAATTCTGTGAAATGCCTTTTCTGCCTCTGTTGAGATAATCATATCATTTTTACCCTTGTTAATGTGATATATCATGTTGATTGATTTGCAGATGTTGAGCCATCCTGATCCCTGGAATAAATCCCACTTGATCATGATGTGTGATCTTTTAATGTATTATTGAATTTGGTTTGCCAATATTTTGCTGAGGATTTTTGCATCTGTGTTCATCAGGGATATTGCCTTGTAACTATCTTTTTTGTGGTGTCCTTGTCTGATGTTTGTATCAGAATAATACTGTCCTCATAAAATAGGTTTGGGAACACTCCCCCCCCTTCAATTTTTTTGGCATAGTTTAAGAAGGGTGGGAATTAAATCTTCTTTGAATAGTTGGTAAAATTCACCAGTGAATCCATCTGGTTCTCGCATTTTGTTTGTTAGGAGGTTTTTGGCTACTGATTAAATCTCTTCACTAGTAATTGATCTACTCAGATTTACTATTTCTTCCTGATTCAGTCTTGGAAGATTGTATGTCTTTAGGAATTTATCCATTTCTTCTAGGTTGTCTACCTCGTTGGCATGTAATTGTTTATGGTAATCTTGTTTTTTAAAGTTTATTTTGGTATCATTAATCTACAGTTACATGTGCAATATTATGGTTATTAAACTACCCCCTTCATCAGGTCCCCCCCCACCAACCCCATTACACTCACTGTCCATAAGCATAGTGAGATGTTATAGAGTCACTACTTATCTTCTCTGAGTTGTACAGCCCTCCCCGCACCCCCCCAACATTATGTCTGCTAATCGTAATGCCTCTTTTTCCCCCTTGCCCCTCCCTTCCCGCCCATCCTTCCCAGTCCCTCTCCCTTTGGTAACTATTAGTCCGTTCTTGGGTTCTGTGAGTCTGCTGCTGTTTTGTTCCTTCAGTTTTTTCTTTCTTCTTATACTCCACAGGTGACTGAAATCATTTGATACTTGTCTTTTTCCGCCTGGCTTATTTCACTGAGCATAATACCCTCTAGCTACATCCATGTTGTTGCAAATGGTAGGATTTGTTTTCTTCTTATGGCTGAATAATATTCCATTGTGTACATATACCACCTCTTCTTTATCCATTCATCTACTGATGGACACTTAGGTTGCTTCCATTTCTTGGCTATTGTAAATAGTGTTGCAATAAACATAGGGGTGCAAATGTCTTTTTCAAACTGGGCTGCTGCATTCTTAGGGTAAATTCTTAGGAGTGGGTGTTTATGGTAATCTTTTATGATCCTTCGTATTTCTATGTTATCAGTTGTAATGGCTCTTTCATTTCTGATTTTTTTTTGGAGCTCTTTTCTTAGTGAGTCTAGATAAAAAGTTTTTTAGTGCTTTTTATCTTTTCAAAGAACAGCTCTTCATTTATTTTTCCTATTGCCTTTTAAATCTCTACTTCTATTTCTGCTCTGATCTTTATTTCTTTCTTTCTACTAACTTTGGACTTCATTTGTTTTTTTTTTAATTACTTGTAAAAGTAAATTGTTTATTTGAGATTTTCCTTGTTTCTTGAAGTAGGGCTACATTGCTATACTTGTCCCTCTTACAACTGTTTTTGCTTTATTTGGGTATGTTATATTTCGGTTTTAATTTGTTTCAAGGTATTTTTAAATTTTTCTTTTGATTTCTTCACTGATGCATCAGATGCTCTGTAACATGTTGTTTGATTTCCATATATTTGCGATATTTCCAGTTTTCTTTTTGTAATTGCTTTCTAGGTTCATGCCTTTATGGTCAGAAAAGATACTTGATATGCTTCCCATCTCCTAAAATTTAAAAAGACTTCTTCTGTGGCCTAGCATAAGATCTATCTTGGACAATGTTCCATGTGTGCTTGAGAAGCATGTGTATTCTGCTGTTTGGGGATGGAATGTTCTATATATATCTATTAAGTCCAGTTGGTCGAATGTGCCATTTAAGACTGAGGTTTCCTCACTGATTTTCTGTTGGATAATCAATCCATTGTTGTAAGTAGGGTGTTACAGTCCCCTACTATTATTGTATTGCTGTCAATTTCTTTTTTTAGGTCTGTTAATATTTACTTTGTATATTTAGCAGCTTCTACATTGGGTGCATAAATATTTACAAGTGATTCATTGTCTTGTTGGATTGACCCCTTTATCATTATGTAATTAATGTCCTTTGTCTTTCATTGCAGTCTTTGTTTAAGGTCTATTTTGTGTAACATAGTATAGCAACTCCTGTTTTCATTTGGTTTCCATTTACATGGAACATCTTTTCCATCCCTTCACTTTCGGTCTGTGTGTGTCCTTACATCTGAATTGAGTTTCTTGTAGGCAACATACTGTTGGGCATATAGACCTTCTTTGTTGAGAAGAGTTAATGGCAGTAGGCCCTTAAGCTCTCATTCCTTTCTGAGTTTACTATAAATTTGACTCAGAAAAGAAAGGAAGTCAAGTATTTTAAATATCAATTTTGACTCATTTTTCACCCAGACTTATTAAATTTTAGAGAAACAAACTCATTTTCAAGGAACACAGTCTTTGTCAATTTCATTGAAGACTCCATATCAAAATGCAGGAGCAATTTAACAAGGATAGTCCTACATTTATATACATTCATAACAGATGCTTTGTTTTAAAAGAGAAGTAAGATGGCAAGGATCTTTAATGATTCTAAGTTTCATCACAACAATAAATCCATTCTTTTTACTGACACATAATGAATTCCACCAATAGTAACATTTTTCTTGATTATAATCTATATCTAAGAGAATAATGCAAATTAGCAAAATGATGTATGCTGCAAAGGTCAACTTATATTTCAGTTATTTTTACTTTAAATCCAGAATAGGAAGAGGTAGATTACCATTTTATCAATAAATAAGACAATTCATTAAGGATAACTTAATCCATTATACAACTAAATTTCAGTACTTCAAAACCTACCATTTACAACAATAGTTCTGTAGCAAATGGCTTCATGTTCTAATTAGGATATTAGGGGGAAAAAATAACCCCCACACTTCCTCAGTTCATCATCTAGTTACTGAGAACCTGGGAGTGAAACCTGGGTGGAGTAACATGCTCCCTGCTATTGAGGACTTCTTTCATCCTCTCAGTTCTGCAGTCGGGGAGATCACGTGGCTGTCTTAGGGGCTGCATAGGGTTAGGGGCTTAAAGCAGAGACAGGAATTGGGAAGGAGTGAAGAAGCAGAAACATTGATCTTCCTATTCTACCTTATTCTTCTCCTGGCAGGAGTCTGATAAATACTTGGTTGAAAGATTGATTCATAAATGAGAAGTGACTGTGCTTTTCTCCAACTGCACAAAGTAACTAATTATTTGTAATTATTTATCTAAAGTTTCTTTCCCAGTAGACTTTCAGCTCCAAAATGTCAGTGACTTTATCTGTCTCATTCTTTGCTGCCCATCAGAACAGACCCCACCCATACTAATACATTTGTTTCAATAAGACAAATTTATAAAATGAATGAATGAATGGGTATAATTGATCACAATGGAGGCTCAGGAAGGATTTGCTGATTTTTATATGTTTCTTCTGGCACTAGAAAAATCACCCTAGGGCCCATTTTATGTGGAGAATAAGATATTTGCAAAGGCTTGGAGTGCTCTATAAATAAGATTCATATACATACATATATATATATATATATACACATATATATCAGGTTCATATACATATATATATATCTCAGGTTCCCCTAAAGCAGTTGTCTGCATAATACTGTAACACTGGGTAGCACCAGGAGGGCTGGAGATTTGAGGAATATACCTAAGATCCCAAATATCAAGACACCTTTCAATTCTAGGAATATCTACTTTGTATCAGACTGCACAGCTTTGCAGTTTCTCGCTCCTTCCACCCATTTGAAAGATAACCTTCCTCAATAGTGATCCTATAGGAAACACTGCAGTTCTCAGAGTCAGAACCTCACAGAGAACCTTGCTTTTACTGTTTACCAAATCGCAACTTTTTTGATGTAGCCAATTTCTAGTTAGAAAAGTTGGGCTTTAATCCAACTTGTTACACTAACTACATCCTTATATTCAGACAAAGTGTTTCCAAGAGTCTGATTTGGAGGCTGCCTGTACACAACCAACAGGAACAGTGGAAAGATTGACCCTGCTCAGGGAAGACCACCTATCTGTAGAGCCAGGGCCCTGCAGAGAATGAGCCCCAAGACCTCTGGTGTCTGGACCACTTTGATTTCCTTACCCCCAGGCCCTAGCTGCTACCCCATTCCTAAACAATTCTGCAAGAGTAAAGGCTTTTCAATTTATATTCAAGAGGTGATATCACCTGGGTGGGCATGCTTAAAACAAAAAACAAAACAAAAACCTCTGCAAACCTAAGCTGGGTTCAGATATGTTTACACTGAAAGAGCTCTGGCCAATTTTGAAATGGTTAGGAAACTATTCTAGAGTGATCACCTTCAAGTTCTTTCAACCACAACCCACTGTAAGAAATGCCTTTTACTTCCAAACCACACATGCATACATGTAAAACCAGAAACAAAATTTTGCTGAACAATGTTTATCCTTGCTATGTATGATGTAGCTTATTTGCTGTTCTTTTCTATTTCATTAAAATATTTTTAGCTGTGACCATTAATGGTTTAAGACTTCCAGCTCAATAAGCACTTTGAGAAGGTAGAACATGTTTCCGAGGTCACTTCAGAAAGTTTATTTTAATGAGCAGACTTTCTATCCTAATTTCACCATTATATGCATCATAGCCATCACTGCCCCTTCCCTCCTGATGGTATCTAACAGTTTTGAGCATTATTGGAAATTATACTGTCAGTATTTCTGTTCAACTACCATTCAGGCCAATATTGTGGCATGTGGCTACTTGTACCTGTACAAGCATTTAGCTTTCCATTATTTTTTCATAGAGCCTTATAGAAATGGGAATGATTTGTAAATTTCAGTTCATAGCACATGCCATGCTAGGGATCAAACGTATGAAATGGAAGAGAATTGAGTCAGGTCATTTGGAAGAATATCAGATACATATATTTTAGTTACTTACATTTCTAAGATATCTGAGTCTTAGAATATTTAAAAAGACAAACAAATGGGACTGTGTAAGAGTGGTCAGAAAATGCATTAAAACGATGAAATTATTCTTCATTGTGCACTATAAAAATCACTGAACCTTGAAGTTTAGGGAGAGTCCTAGAAATTATCTACTCCAATATAATCATGTTCATTTCCCTTTAGGTCGGTGCACTAAAATAGGGCAGCACACTCATGTTCCACTTCTTTTGATGATTTTTTTATAAAACTGTATGTTTCAAACTCCTAAGGCTATGAAATTTTTGCAAGAGCCAGGATATTTAAACATATTTTATGCAATGCATGGTAGGTCATTTTAGGTTTAATGTAAAACCAGAAATAAGGTAAACTTACGAAAACACTTTGAGCTAGTCTTCAAATGCTTAATTCAGCCCCATAATTAGCTTCTCAGCCAAATAATGGTGATAAATTAAATGTTATGAGACACATACGCAAGTTACTAGTAGTTAATTTATTAGATTCACCTTAATCTTTCCAATTAAGAGCAATGATGCTAACAACAATCTTCTTAATCTTTCCATCTTTCACGGTCCAGCAACAAAGCCAGCTAAAATAAGCTCTTGATTCTAAATAGGTGGGGGTTCTATGAATAATCTTCAACACCAACGACAAAACTGAGCACATAGCAGGTATTTACAAACTAAGAACTAATTAATTAATAACTCCTAAAGATTTCATTGAATAGATTTTGAGTTTAAAATGACAAAAGGAAAAAAGGTGTATGTACAGTAACAAGAGAGAGCACCACTGATGCGGTTTTCACAAAAAAACTATCCAAAGCTAAAATAGTTCAGCAGCACAGTTATTCAGTCACTATGCTGAAATTTTCCAGAAATATTCTGCATGGAGAGTAGAATATGTTTGTTTTAAAGTCACTAAACTAGAAGGTCTTTTGACAGCATATAGGCAAAAATGTTCCAGTGTTTTCATAAGGAAATACTTCTAGAAATGTCATATAATCAGGAAGTTAATCAATCAATAATAAAATATAGTGCGTTTGATTTCTTTTGGCTGAAATTGCTATAGTATAAAAAGACCAGCTTCATCCGCTATAAAAATAATACATTTCAATAGGAAAGTCCTACAACTTCCAAGTAAATCTGTGATAAGCAAGAGTGAACTGATGAAACCTAGAGAAAATAATAGAACTAAAAGCATATAATCAGCACTTGTTATTCCAACATAATTTGTGATTAAGTATAGAGGAAAATATTGACTCAGAACACAATTTGAATAATGCTTAAGAGTCTGCTGACCAGGTAAAACTTTACACATTCCCAATGTGACAGAAAGAAAAAGTACACACCAATATACTGAAAGACTCATACAGGCTTTTCAAATGAAAAACACCTACTTATTATGGAAATAAAGACTTTATTTAAAATGACAGTTTTGAACATCACCTTTCCATACAAACAATTAGAATATAATTTGTCTTTTATCTAACTTAATTATTGCAATTATAAATTAATAGGGTCTGCATTCCCAAAAGTCTTTGTCCAATTTTTAGATTATGGCTCTCAGCATTTGGAAAATCATTTATTTCCATCACTCAGCTAAAAGGTTTCAAGAACTCAGAGAAGCTGGCTCATCAGTCTGGAAGTCCTGCAGTCAAAGAAAAGTTAACCACAAAATGCAAACTTGCTTTTAAGTTCACAGGGCAGTTTATAGGGGTTACGCTTATACTTACTGCAAATTGAATCTCACAAAAGTCAATACATAAAAATATATTGTCTTTGTTCGATAAGGATGTTTTCTCAGCCCATGCCAATTTTTTGCAAAGACTTCTGCAAAGTCAGCAAATCAACAAGGCACTCAGATCTACAGAGCCTTTAATTCACTTTGGGGGTAAGAGTGAAGGGAATTATAACAATAATGTGACAGCCTTAATCATTAGTAATCTAAGAAATTTTTTGTTTATGGAGCAGAGAGCATAGCAACGGATGCATTATAAGAAATCCTTTAGGAAGCTCACTTTTGTTTTTTGTTTGTTTTCCAATAAAAATCCTATTATGCCATATTATGGAAAACGTTAAGATCTTTATTCTTTATGCCAGAAAAATATGTGCTAATATTCAATATTAATATATTCCCATAATTATTTAATATTGAGAGTTATAAGAAATCCTGAGTTAAATAACATAAGACTTCTGAGCTTTATCAAGAGAGAAAAAATTATATTTATAAATGCAACAATGAGCACATTCAAGTACATCAAACTGTCCTGTCTTCCTACTCACTGTCTTCTCACGCTTATTCATCATATTGGGACACGCTGAACTCGTGATCATTTGCCTTTGGAGTGAATCTGTGGGTTCCATCCGAGCGGGACTTTGGTGATTGCTGGTCTTTCAACTGGAGAAGCGTATGGACATGTGCACAGGCCTGGGCCTCAGAGGGTGTACCCGCAGCGGCATCTTATAAGGTGGTCTTCTTTCCCAAATAGCCTACAAGGGTGCAGCCACATTACAGGCACAGATGAACAAGAAGGCCAGAACTAGGCCTGCCAGATTTTCAAATTTCTCTAGAATTGTTTTGTCAAAACCCAAAACTGACGAGAAACATCTCCCTTTCTTTTCTCTGTGATACTGGTTTGATTTGGAGCTTTGATTTCATTGTTAGTCCTCGAGGATGTTTTAGAGTTACCTGTAGGCTACGGTTGTTCATAGTTGTTTCAAAATTAGTTGGTTGATTTCTGTTAAGCAAATCTTCAGTTTGAAAATAATACTGTAGTTGAAAAATCATTCGATTTAAAGTCAGAACACTTGGCCCCTAAGTCCTGATTACCAGGCAGAACGGTCACCAAAGATGTCCACGTCCTAATCCCCAGGGTCTGTGAATAGAGTACATGCAAAGGGGAAAACAGTGCTGATGAGCTAACCGTAAAATCAGGAAAGTATTTTGGATTAATTGGGTGGGCCCAATATAATCATCATGATCCTTAAAAGTGGAAGAGGATGTCAAAGAAGAGATTCAGAGAGAGAGAGAGAGAGAATGAAAGCAGTCAGGTCAGAGAGATGTTGCGTTGCTGACTGGAAGATGGAGGAGGGGCCACAGCCACGGATTTGGAATAGACAAGGAAATGGGCTCTGCCCAGAGCATCCAGAAGGAACATCCCTGCTGACATTTTGATTTCAGGCCAGGGACACCTGCATTCGATTTCTGAATTAAAGATCTATTAGATAATATGTTTTTATTGTCATAAGTCTCAAAGTTGGTAGTGATTTGTTACAGCAGCAATAAAAAACTATTACCAGTAGTAAGTCTGCTTTCAGAAGCCAAAGTTACAAAATCTTTTTGAGATCCAGTTCTGTTATCTGTCAAATAAATAGGTTACATTTG
The DNA here is from genome assembly GCA_029783875.1 of Phataginus tricuspis. NCBI lineage: Eukaryota > Metazoa > Chordata > Mammalia > Pholidota > Manidae > Phataginus > Phataginus tricuspis. The sequence continues at coordinate 14,178,433 of JAQQAC010015530.1, read as the reverse complement.
GGCCCTCTGGGCTCTGAACACAGGAAGAATCATTAATGTTAAATCCTTTCAGTGGGGATCAAATATGTAACAGAAGAGCCACATGCTGCTGTCCCAGCAAGCCCGGGGAGAAGGCGGGTTGCAAATATCATAAAGAGCCCAGATGATGGTAGCGCAACTATGCCATCATGCTCAGATGCAATACTTGTAATGTTAATCTTTACTGAGGGCTTTCTATGTGTCACACACTTTGGGGTATCTTCCCCATATATTTGATAGATTCCCCAGTAAATTTACAAGATAAGCATTAAAAATTACACTCATTTTATCTTAATGAAAACTGAGGGTCATTGGTCATCTTTCTTGTCTTAGGTCATACACCTGCTAATTGTCTAAGCTTTGATTTGAACCCAGTTTGTGTGTATTGAGCCTACCTTCTCAGCCACTCCAAGATTCTGTTTGGCCAATGGCTCCTACATTCACCAAATATTTCACCAGCTAACAAGTACCCACTATGTGGCAGGCACTATTTAAGGTAGCTGGGTTACAGCAACAATAAAAAAAAAAAAAATACTCCATGCTCTCAAAGAGCTTACAATCAGTAGCAATTGATATATTTGACAAATATTTATCAAGTGTTTATTATATGCCAGGCATTATGCAAGGGAATCTACTGAATTTTGAAGCCTACAAAATCTAGCATATGCATCCCAAGGGTAGGCCAACTATGCTTAGAATCATCTCACCCAAAGTCATTGTCTGATGCATCAAGTCCTGTCACACATGGACTGAATTGCTTATTGCTTACCATACAGAGGGGACTCTGTTTTTACTAAACAACAAACAGTAAATCTGACAACTGCTGAATTTTATTGCAGGCTTAAAGACTTGACCTTATTGTTACCTGGAAATAAAAAAGAAAATAGTGTCAGAAAAAATTTTATATATATTAGGCACATCAAGTAGATTTAGTATAATAGTTCAAGTAATAGTAAAGATGCTCTAGTTGAAATACTTTCCAGTTTTTAATTGAAACAGACATCATTTAGTGGAAGAAAAGTTATGTTTACCATACCAAGTGTTAAATTTGCAAAAATTACTAACTTTGCTCTTACACAGTTTTAACAATGACGACAGAGAGTTTTGGCTTGTCAAGTTCCTGCCTTCAATTATTGTTTGGTTGTGAAAAAATATTTTAGGTTTAAAATATCACAATATAGCAATATTTATTTATGTCAACTTTTATTCCAAAAATAATTTGTGGTAGCTAAATGTCATAATTTTAAGGATTAAGTGAGTAAATCCACAAACACATAATTTTAGCAGATTCTCTGAAAAGGCTTAAGCTATTTTTCCTAAAGCACTATAAATCTTTGAAAGAGATTATTTTTTAATAACAAATTTGGAATTCTTTCTCATTCTGCATAGCAATGAATCACATCAGAATACCAAAATGGAACTTTGTTTTCACTAGCCTTTTGAATTTTTTTAAAAGCTGTATTTTTAAAAGTTAAATCTCTTCAATATATTAATATTAGAATAGTAAGGTTTGACCATGGCAAGAGAGAGACTACATTCCTACTTAATAAATTACTAAAAGAGTGGGCATATATATTGAAAGCTAGGAATGAGTGTCATGGATATGATTCTTTTTCCCTTAAATGGTGAAACCCTAATCAAAATTCAGTAGAGAATATAAGCTTAAATATTTAAAATGAGAACAAATATCTTGGTGACTATACTTATTGTGATGAACATTTCATAATGTATATCATTGTCAAATGACTATGTTGTACACCTGAAACTAATATAATATTGTATATCAACTATACTTCAGTAAAGTAAACCTTGGTTATATGGGGCAGGGTGGAGGTTTCCTACTAACAAATGTTGAGAGTGTTCCACAAGAGTACATATGAAAGATTATTCTCTGAAGTTACACCACATTTTTCCAGGAATATATACTCCCTACTAAGGCAGCAGAGTAACATTTTTCAAAGGGATTACTCTTCCTATGAAAAGATAATGGTTTTTGTTTTTTGAAAGTTACCTTTTGCCTCTGGAAATTAACCTGTAAAGTAAGCTATACATGTAAATGTGTGTTATATACCCCCACAAATACACACAGACACACACACACTCACACACTACCTCACAATTGCACTAGATAACCAAGAAGCCAAGCAAGAGAGAAAAAAGGATGGCTGACTTCATATTTGCCTTTGGAAAAAATTCCACATGCTGTAGAGAAAGACCCAAACTTCTGGCAAAATTAGAAATGAAAAGGGAATTAAGTCTGGTTGAACATTCACATGCAAATCCCCTTAGCAGGTTGCTGGGTGATGCAGGAACTGTTCTTTTGGCCTTAGGATCTTAGGTCACTCTTGTTGCAGGACTCAGGGAAGCCAAAGCACCCCAGCTCAATGTGACTTCATGGCTGTGGGGAAGAGAACACCCTAGGGAGGGGCCATTTCCCTACGACTAAAAATGTAGGTGCCACAAAAAGTCCTCGGATATTTAGGACAATGGTCAGAAGATTTGTTTCCTATGCAGCATTCACTTCTAAAATGTTTGCATTGAAAAGGTAATTATAAGAGGAAGCCATTGCTTACCTCATCTTCTTTGAGAAGAAAGAATATTCAATTATAGGGTAATTGAAGAAAAATAAAGAAAGAAGCTTTTAGTGTTGGAACACTAAGGTTCCACTGCAGTAACTCTAGAAGGGCAAAAGGATAAAGAAGCCAAACAGGAGCCTTGTCAGCAGTCACAAAGACTCGGTCGGCACAGGGCTACAGAAAATGCATTGTAGGTGTTCCCAATTAAAGATTTCAATAGCAACTATAGACACCCCAAGCCTTGGCAGTACCTGGCTTATCTGAAATGATTGTCTATAAATTTCTGTAGGCTGCTGACCTAAGCACTATTTAGAAGTTCTGTACTTACTAGGTTTGGAATGCCATATAGGAAAGTTTTATTGCTAGTTTAATTTTAAATTCAGTATGATGATCTGAAATGCCACATTGAATAGGTACATAGACATCTCTACCTACAGATGACTTTAAAATATGTTTCTAGAATCAATGTTTATGTATAATGAAGATTACTGGTGAGTAAAAAGGATATTTGGATTTTTAAAATGTAACTTTGCCTAAGTTCATTCTGTATCACAATTTAGTTTAGTAACAACACCCTGAACATGAACACTTCTAATGGGGATTATAATAAAAAATAAATAACCTTGCAGGAAGAGTCCATCTTCACATTTAAAAAAAAAATCATGACAGTTGTCATTTATAGGAACTTCCTGTGCGTGGAGGGGAGTTTAAGGGGCAATATATGAATGGGCCTCAGACCCTTACCCATCAGTGTCCTTGCCATTTGATGGCCAAATGGCAGAAACAATCATCCCATGACTGGTCAACAGCCTCACAGATGAGGCTCTGTACTTTTTGCAGCATCCTTCCCACTTCTTTTGTCATCAGGCCCAAAACACCGTGGAACCTTGAGTCATTTTGTCCCCAGAAAACCCAGTCCTTAGATTTAGGATATCAAATGTCAGCACTCTTCCTGGACTTCTTATCCACCCTCCCCCACCCCCTTCAGAGAGCCTCATCCCTTACCTACTGCCCATTCCAGGCTCCTTGTGCTAATGAGCCTACTGCCCTCCCACACCTTTCCAGTGTTGCTTCTGAACTGCTCATTGTGAACCAATTCCCTTATGACGTGATCTTTTGAGGAAACATCCTTTCCATCCACCTGCTCCCACAACGCAGTTCATCTTTTCCTGCCCCCTCCCTCCAGCTCTCCTTGGAGTCTCTAAAAGTTGGAGATACTCAACTCTGTTCATCCTTGGCATTGTCATTTGCCAATCTCCAACAAGTTAATGACTCACATCACCATCTCCTGCTCTACCCTAACCCCTGACTACATCTTACACTTATTATCCACTACAACAACCCATCCAATCATCTAACTTTACAATTACTATACATTCACCAATACTTCACTTCACGGGCCCACTTCTGGGTCCATGCCCTGGATCTTATTTTCACTGAGGATTCCTTGAAATCTGAAATCACAGTGTATATCCTTCTTTTTTGTTGTTTCAAAAAAACAGTTTCATTTTAGAGGGGAATTGACAAATATATTTAAAGTATACAGGAATGTTTTGATGTATATGTACTTGCAGGAAACGACCTCCACAACCAAGAGAATAAAGGATTTCATCAATCCCTAACGTTTTCTCATGACCTTGTATAATGCCTCCCTTCTAATCATTCCATTCTCTGCACCCTGTCCAGGGCAAACATTGATCCACTTTCCATCCCTATACATTAGTTTGCATTTCCCAGAATTTCATATAATGGAATCAGAGACTATGTATTCTTTTTTGTCTAGCTTCCTTCAGTCAGCAAAATTGTTTTGAGATTCAGACATGTGTGCATATCAACAGATCATTCCATTTCGTTGTGGAGGAGTGTTCCATTGTAAGTATATAGCACAGTTTATTTACCCATTCATTTGTTGGATTATTTCCAGTTTTTGTCTATTAGAAGTAAGGCTGCTATGAGCATTTATACACTAGTCCCTGAACAGACATTTGATTTCACTAATCTTGAGAAAAGACCTAGGAGTGAAATACCTGGGTCATATATGAATTACTTAAGGAATTTCCAAACATTTTTCCAAAGTGGTCGCACCATTTTACATTCCTATCAGTGGTGTATGAGAGTTCCAGTTGTTGCATGTCCTTGTCAACACATAGTAAGGTCTGTCTTTTAGTTTTAGACATTCTAATAGATGTGTAGAATATTTCATTGTACTTTTGATTTGCATCTCCCTAATAACCAATAAAATCGAGAATCTTATTATATGTGTGTTTGCTATCTATATGTCTTCTTGTAAAATATCTGTTCAAATTGGTTACCCATTTTTCAGGAGATTGTTTTCTTATAATTTAATTATGATAGTCTTTATATATTCTAGATCTGGGTCCTTTCTCAGATATGTGATTTATAAAAGTACATTCCAAGCCTGAAGAATTTTTCCATCTAAATTCATGAAAAATATGTATGTACAGTTTTCTTTTTTTATTCTTTTGGTTCTGTTTTTGTTCAGTTTTGATATCAGAGTAATACTGATCTCATAAAATGATTTTGGAGAAGTATTCCCTCTGCTTATATTTTTTGGATGAGATTATACTAGATTGGTAGTAGTTTTTTAAAAAATGTTTTGTAAAACTCTACAGTGAACTTGTCTGGTCCTGGAAATTTCTTCTTCAGAAGCATTTTAATTATAATTTAATTTAATTTACAAGTCAATATTTGTAGTACTTTCAGGTAATGTATTTCATGCCAGTTGAGTGTTGGGAGTTTGTAATTTTTGAGGAATTCACCTGTTTCTTTAAGTTGTCAAATTTATAAGCTGAGAATTATTTGTAGCGTTATGTATTATTCTTGAATGATTGTAGGATCCCTTGTTTCATTCCTGATATTGGTGATTTCTAGTCAGTATTGCTAGAGGCTCTTCAATTTCATTGATTCCCTTTTGAAGAACAATCTTTCTGTTTCATTGATTTTTGTATTGTATTGTTTTCAGCTTCATTGATTTCTCCTCTTATTATTTCCTTCCTTTTACTTATGTTGAGTTTATTTTGCTATTTTGTTTCTTGTTTATTAGGGTAGGATTTTAGAATATTGGTATGAGACCTTTCCTCTTTCTTACATAAGCATTTAGTACATAAATTTTCCTCTCAGTACTGCATTAGCTACATCTTATATATTTTGATAGGCTGTATTTTCATTAATTCTATGCATTTTAAAATTTCCTTTGAGACTTGCCCTTTGACACATGGAACATTTCAAGATATGTTGTTAGACTTCTACATGTTTGGAAAATTTCTTGTCATTCTGTTTTTGATATCTCTATTGATTCCATTATGGTCAGAGAACACAGTCTATAAAATTCCAATTCTATTAAACTTAATGATATTTTTAATATCCAAGGATATAGGCTATCATGAATGTTTCATGGGCACTTAAAAAATATTTATTATGTGGTTGTTGGGTGGACTGTTCTTTTATACATGTCAACAAGATCTAGTTGGTTGTTCAGTTCTTCCATGCTTTCTGATTTTCTGTCTAGTGCTTCTATCAATTGCTGAGAGTGAGGTTTTCAAATCCTCAACTATAGTTGTGGATTTCTCTTTTACTCCTTTTAGCTCTGTAAGTCATTGCTTTGTGTATTTTTTGAGGGTTTGTTGTTTAGTGCACATACATGTCATGTTGTTATGTTTCCTGAAGGATTGACCTTTTTATCATTTTATAATGTGCCTATTTTTATCTCACTCTGAAGTCTACTTTAACTGATATGAATATAGCTACTTTTTCTTTTTCGTTAGGGGAGGGGTCATAGGTTGCATGATGTATCTTTTTCCTCTCTTTTACTTTCAACCTACCTATACTTACGTTGTGTTTGAAGTGAGTTTACTGCATACAACATATAATTGGTTCAGGGATGTTTTTAATTCACTCTGTCAATCTCTTTTAATTGATGTATTTAGACAATTTATATTAAAAGTAGTTGTGATTATGTTAAGGATTAAATCTGTCATTTTACTTTGTTTTCTCTGTTTCTTATTCCTCTGTTTCTCTTTTTCTGCCTTCCTATGGGCTACTTGAATATTTTGAATATCTTGTTTTACTTATACTGACTTTGAACATATTCCTTTGTGTAATTTCTCAATGGTTTCTCTAGGTATTACATACAGAACTTATCACACTCTACAGGTATTGATGTTTTATAATTTTGAGGGAATTATTGAAACCTTACTTCTACTTATATTCCTTTGCCTTCCCCACTATAAAAATATAATTGTCTTAAGTAGTTCTCCTAAATATATTGATCCCAACATCAGATGATATTATAATTTCTACTTCAACCATCAAATATAATTTTAGAAAATCATGAGGAAAATGATATTCTATTAAATTTATCCCTATTTTTACCAGTTTTTCTTTTCTGAGGTTCCAAGCCTTCTTATGTTATTATATCCTTTTTGTATGGAGAACTTCTTTTAGCCATTCCTTAAGGGTAGGTCTGCTAGTGAAAAATTACTCTTACTTTTCCTTTTTCTGAGAGTATCTTTATTTTCCCTTCAACAATGAAGAATTGTTTTTGCTAGAATTAAAATTTGAAATTGACAATACTTCCAGTACTTGAAAAATATTTTGTAACTGTGACCTCTACAATTTCAGATGAGTTATCAGCTCTAACACAAATCTGTTGTTTCCCTGTAGATAACACTTCATTTCCTTCTGACTTCTTTCAAGATGTTTTTTTAGTCTTTAGCTTTCAGGAATTTAATTATAATGTATCTTAACATGGATATCTTTGGTTTATTATATTTTTTATCATTCAACTTCTTAAATCTTTAGGTTTACATCTTTTGCTAAATTTTGGGAGTTTCCAGCCATTATTTATTTGAATATTATTCAGCCCCACATCCTTTCTCTTCCCTTCTGTGCTTCAGACTGCATCATCTACAATAGATCTTTTGTTATTGTGCACAGCTACCTGAAATCTTTCCTTTTCTTACAGCCCACATTCTCTCTGTTTGAGGGAGTAAATTATATTCAGCTGTCCTCAAGTTCACTAACTTTATCTTCTTTCATCTTCAGCCTACTCTTGAGCTCACCCATTGAGTTTTTATGTTTGGTTATTTGTATTTTTCATTTCTATAACTTCCATTTGGTTCTTTTTTATTTTTTTGATGATATTTTGTAATTACTTTTGGAAACATTATCATGGTATGTACTTTAAAATCTTTATCATATAATTCCAACATTTGATTATAGTATTGTGATTTTTTAAAAGAAATTAATACTTTATTTTTTAAAGCAGTCATGATTTTCTTCTTAAGAAAAAGGAGAACCCTTTTTAAGACAAATGACTTTTTTGTATTATATCCTGGGCATTTTCAGGTATTATTTTGGGACAGTCTAGATGCTATGTATTTCTTCTATTATAGCATGCATTCTCTCTGTTTAGGTTTAGTGTGTAGGTCCTGGCTTACTTTTGTGGGCTGTGAAATGACCATTTAATTCCTGTTAGCACCACCCTCAGGGGAAGTAGGAGCTTTCCTGGTATGTCCAGTGCCTGTTGGCAGGGGGTATGGTCACTGGGCCTGCTTTCCAGGTGAATTGGTTCCAAAGGGTTGCCTGCTTGGTCTCTGCCAGTGCTGCTGGGAGGAGGATTTATGTGGGTCACCTTCTGTAACTAGGGTAGGAACATTGTGTGGGGAAAAGCCAGAACTTGGGGACCTTTTGACATTGGCATCACAGAAGGAGTCAGACCTAGGTATCCTTCTGCTGAGTGGAGGACCAAGAGAGGCAGTCTCTGTTGGGCTTTCCCTTTTTCTAGTCCTCTGGCCAGAAAGATCATACTCTACTTGAGATTTTAAAAATCTATTTCTGTTGTTATTCTGAGTTGGAAGGCCCTCCAGCATCTCATCTGGGGTATATGAGAGATCAAAAAGAAAGCCCAGGGAACCCACCACCATGTTCTTCCTCAAATTTTCCACTCTGACTGGTTGAAACAAGAATTATTTCTGACCCTCTGTGAGCTCTGGGTATTATTATGTCCTTAATTCATTTGAATTGCTCTAGCTAAGTCAAGAGATGTTTCATCTCATGCCTGTATTGATTGTGTGGAACAGAAGATTGGAAATGGACCTTTTGTAGATCTCCAGAACTCCCACAGAGTATTGTAGCATGTCATTAAAGGCCACTCTAAAAATTGTTATCAGTGATTTAATCAAAAGCAATGTATAAAACAATTCTAGCATTTTATAATTTCTCTGTTTATACTACAGTGTAGCAGCTGTTTAAGTTAAACATGTATTACCATATGATTCAGAAATTGTGCTCCTAGATATTTACCTAAGAGAAATAACAACATTTGTCCATACAAATCTCTGCTTAACCTAGTCACAAAAGGTTTAGTCCTGTTTTCTTCCAGAAACTTTATAGTTTTATTTACATTTTGGGTTAATAAATGAAATTTAGATGACATCTTTTGCATATACATATCCAATTATCCCAGCACAATTGATCAAATATGTTATTCTTTCCCCATAAAATTGCATTTGTACCATTGATAAAAATAAATTGACCATGTATATACAGGTCTATTTCCAGGCTCTGTATTTTATTTCATTAATCTATTTGTCTGTCTTTATGTTAATAGCATTCTGAATTGATTCCTGTTACTTTATATTAAGATTTGAAGTTGTGTAATATGGGACTTCTGTTTTTCTATTACAGAATTGTTTGGCTATCTAGGGCCTTTTGCCTTTCCACATGAATTTTAGAATTAGCTTTTTTATTTCTACCAAAAAAGTATACATATCAGGGTTGCATTAATTCTATATAACAGTGTGGGGAGAACTGACATCTCAACCATATTAGATATTGATCTACAAACTTGTAGATCTTTCCATATATGTATGTCTTTAGTTTTTCTCACTAATGGTTTATAGTATCTAGTATATAAATATTGTACATATCTTGTCAGATTTATCCCTGTGTATCTCTTTTTTTATGCTATCCACTTTAATTCTCTATATGGTTGAATTCTATGTGATATTATTTTGTTTGTTTTTATTTTTGCATTTATATTTATGAGGGTTATTTATCTGTAGCTTTCATTTGTTTCTTTGTTTTTAGCATCAAAATAATGCTGGCCTTATAAAATAGGTTGGGAAATATCCTCTAACTTTCAATGGAAGAACTTATCTATAATTGGTATCATTTATTCCTTAAATGCTTGGCAGAATTTTCCAATACAGACATCTGGTGCTGAAACCTTCCATCCAAATACAATGAATAAATATAGTGAAATTCAGTTTCTCAGTTTCTTCTTCAGCAAACTTCATTAGGTTGTCTCTTTCAAGGAGTTGTCCATTTTATCTACATTATGGGGATTTTTGCCATAAAATTGTTCATAACTTCCCTTATTATTGTTCTTTCTGTATAGTCCATTGTGATGTCACCTCTTTCATTTCTGAGATGGAAATTTTTGTGTTCTTTTTTTCCTTATCAGTCTGACTACATGACTGTCAATTTCATTTTCATTAAATTCAAAATACTTTCTATTTTCCCATCCCCTCCTTCCCTTTTTTTCCCCTGGCACTCTTGTTTTGCTACTTAGTTTTGAAATATTGGGTATTTTGCAGATATTTTTCTGTTATTGACCTTTTAATTATTTTCATTGTAGGCAAAGAACATACTTTGTATGACTTGGATCCTTTTGAGCTTTGGGGATTTGTTTCATGGCCCAGAATATGGTCCATCTTAGTAAGTGTTCCATGTGGACTTCTGAGCACTCTACCCGTTGCCCCATGAATTATGAGGTGTTCCATTCTGGCTGTTGGGAACAGGAAATATTCCCACCTGATGTGAGCTCCAGCTTCATTTCCTCGTTTCCTTTTGCGTGGGTCTCTTCCTAGCACTGGGTATTTTCCTTACACGCATGCAGTGACTCATACTCAGCTGAAGACACAGGCAAAGATCTCTAGTGCTTTCTCTCTCTGGAAAGCTTTCTTCCCGGTACTCCCTCGCTGTGAGCCCTAGCTGCTTTGCCTTCCCCAGACTCATAGCTTCCCTTCTTCACTCAGCAAGACCACCCTACTCTATCTGGTACCCCCTTCCCTGTGAAGCCACCTAGCTTAATAGAAAGCAGCTGGAGTCTCTTATCCACTTCCACATTCAAAATATTGCAATACGTTGTTCAGGATGAAGAAAATCTAGCCTTACAGAGATGTAGGATGCATTTGGAAAATACAAGATTATTTTAATAGGCTTTCCAGGATATTATAAGTGTTTTTCATTGACAGTACACCAAAACTTGACAAACGGTCATTTCTTGAAGTTTAATTGCAGTGAGGAATCTGTAATCAAAGTGTTGAAATATTTTTGGTACCTCAAAATTCACTGGTCTTTCACTTGGAATGGGTCACTTATCTACACCTGATTTTGTTATAGCCTGAACCCATTATTTGGAAAATTCTGATGCACAGAATTATGCTGGCTTTATAAATGATACATTTCATTATATAATATAAAAATTCACAATTGTTATTTTCATTAAAAATTGCATCATATATATTTTTAAATTTGGTTAATTCAAGTTCACAGATTTTACCAGTTTTCAAGAATTCTAATTTTCACTCAGAACTTTTAATTTGATCAACGAATATTGTCTGTTGTTTTCTTTAAAGTGACAGACTCACTTCATTTATGAGAAAATTTTCAGCCAAACACAAGTCTGAGAAACTGAAGTTTTTCAGTTGCTCTTGCAGTAACAAAATTGCATTGATTGCCATCTGAAGCACTCACAAAAGTGCTTTGCATAGAGCACCCATCTGACTTGAGCACACAACAGGTGCACTTCCCATTTGTCTGCACAAAATATTAAACAGATGTATTCAGAGCCAACATTTCATGCAATTAATAATATGTTCAGTTTCTCTAATGACATTCTTAAGTGAAAGTGACATTCCTTTTTAACTGTGTGGTAGTGAATAGTACAATGACATCTTAAGTTTTTGCCACTGCTTTGATTCATTCTGAGATGCTAACATTTATATCCTCTTGGAAATACAAAAGTCAACTTGGTTAACAAGGCAAATAACATTTTAGTTTTATTATGAAAGTAGTTTTGACCTTATGAATTCTTTGAGAAGTTCATAGGAAGTTCAAGAGCCCCAACTTTGAAATCCCACTTTGAGAATCACCAGCTGAGGAAAACTAAGTATGATTAAACTCTGTAACAATTAATTGCATCAATTTTCTTTTGAGTAGAACTGACTCCATCCCAAATGCTTCTCAAGCTTATGTCTGCTATTTGGTATAGTTATGAAATGTGTTGTAGGGGTAAACTCAACTTTTCTTAGCAGCCAAGTCTTACCTCTACCACCTTTTTCTTATTAGCATTCATGTGATTCTACATTCTGCTAGGTGAGCTATAAGAGCTAAAAGCATTATTTTTTTCAGAGTTACAGACTTTATTGCCAAAAGCCAGTTAAGCTGTGCTCAAGCAGAATTTTCTTTCTTTTCATTCTAAGGCAAAAGAAACAAAAAATATTAACAAAAGACATCCAGACCAGGAGTCTTGATACTGCTGCTGAATTTTAATGTTCAGACATATTATCATGCCAGAAATTTGACTTCCAGCCACTGACTACTGCCAGGTCTCAAGTTCTTTTGTATTATGTCACTCAGAAGTCTGGTTGGGTGGAAAGGAAGGGATATCTTTTACTTGGGAAAATACATATTTTCTTTGAAATTATTTAAGTTATAGTTGTTGACTAATAATAAGTTCAATTAAGAAAACATTTGCATGAATATACATTTTATTTAATTATTTCAAATGAGATGAAAAAGGTAAATCATTTAAGGGCTCACATTTCATTGCTATTTTTTTTTTTTGTACCAGCACGCCTTGTTTATGACCTGCTGGAAAATCCTGACCATCCCATCCCAGACCTCACTGTGCTGGGCCACTGAGCCGTGCAGCTCTACCCTTGCCAAATGGTCTGTATTTGATTGAGGAAAGGAACCTTGGGCCAACAACAGAACTGGCTGAATGCATAAGCATCTCCCTATTGAAAGTATTTTGAAGGCTCCATTATCATCCCTGAGATTCTTTTAAATAATTATTATTTTCGGTCAAGATACTGATGTTCCACAAAATGTCATGTTTCCTGTTATTGGAAGAGATAATGTATTTCTAGAGCATTATATTTTATATGCAAGATAAGAAATACAAAAAAATTTAGCTAATTATCTAGGAAGATCATATAACATGGGAGACAAGAAAAAGGTTAACAAATATGAAGTAGAGGTACTACATGGAAATCTCTGGTATCTTGTTCTTTTTTTTTTTGGCATCATTAATCTACAGTTACATGTGCAACATTATGGTTACTAGACTCCCCACATCATCAAGTCCCCCACCACCTCATACCCCATTATAGTCATTGTCCGTCAGCATAGTGAGATGCTATAGGATCACTACTCGTCTTCTCTGAGTTGTACAGCCCTCCCCATGCCCCTCCTACATTATATCTGCTAATCGTAATGCCCCTTATTCCCCCTTGTCCCTCCCTTCACACCCATCCTCCCCAGTCCCTTTCCCTTTGGTAACTGTTAGTCCATTCTTGAGTTCTGTGAGTCTGCAGCTGTTTTGTTCCTTCAGGTTTTTTTTCTTTGTTCTTATACTCCACAGATGAGTGAAATCATTTGATACTTGTCTTTTCCACCTGGCTTATTTCACTGAGCATAATATCCTCTAGCTCCATCCATGTTGTTGCAAATGGTAGGATTTGTTTTCTTCTTATGGCTGAATAATATTCCATTGTGTATATGTACCACACCTTCTTTATCCATTCATCTACTGATGGACGCTTAGGTTGCTTCCATTTCTTGGCTATTGTAAATAGTGCTGTGATAAACATATAGGTGCATATGTCTTTTTCAAACTGGGATGCTGCATTCCTAGGGTAAATTCCTAGGAGTAGTGGAATTCCTGGGTCAAATGGTATTTCTATTTTGAGATTTTTGAGGAACCTCCATACTGCTTTCCACAATGGTTGAACTAATTTGCATTCCCACCAGCAGTGTAGGAGGGTTCCCCTTTCTCCACATCCTCGCCAACATTTGTTGTTGTTTGTGTTGGTATCTTGTTCTTAATGTCATTCAGATAATTTCTAGTGTATTGCCAACAGCAACGCTTTATGTAAGTCACCAACAAACAGATTTTTATTAACACCTGATTTGAGTCAACATGTAAACAAATGTGAAGAAATCACTATACATATTATAGCTCTTTTAAAAATAAACAAGCATTTAAGCCCATTTTACAGTACACAAAACAAATTTTTCTAGGAGAAAAGTTCTGCTTTTCTTAAAAATTATAGGCAAGTTTGCTAAAAGTTGGAAGTTTGTAGAAAACAAGTGATGTTAACAAATTCTATGAATTGTGGCTTAAATACCAAGCATTCATTTCCTAGAAATGGGTAAATGATGTAAGTCTACTATAGGAAAACCTCCTAATTGGAAGAAAAAAACCATAATGTGTAAGATATCTAACTTAATCATTTTTTCTTTGCTCTCTCTGACTGGACAGAAATAGAGGCAAAGAGTTAATGAAGGAAAATAGGTAACTCGATGGCTCTTGGACTCTTTCTAACAATATAACATAAAATTACTTTTGTCTAGAGCCACCTAGAACCATTATTAGCGCACTGACAAGCTGCCTGAGGTCTGGAAACATAGACTTCCAAAAACAGTGAAGGGGAAAAACAAGGAAAAGGAATAAAAAGAACAGGTGACATAGAAGATAATGGTGGCAGATACATAGAAAATACCCTCATTTTTATTTTTGTTTAAATTATGTCATCTTAAAATTAATATTTTGAGAGCTATTCCTGAAATGCCTAGTCCTCCTGAAAGCCTGGTGGTCTGGACAATGAATGTGTTGTAGTTACCTTGCTTTCCAAAGTGCCAGCAGCCCATGCCATTCATTGGTACAGAGGAAGAGATAAATAGCTTTGTATGCATTAGCAGGTATCCCTCTAATACAGGAAAATGGGCTTTCATGCTCCTGAAGCAAGTTTCATCAGTGACAAAAGATGAAATTTTTCTTGATTAAATCCATTACATGGACTGTCTTTTTTTTTTTCCTCCTAACACAGATGTTCAGAGTGACATTGCCTCTGTCCCATAGAGTGTCAATGAACCATGGGGATGTTTATGTCATTTTAGATAATATTAATCATATGTTGAAGCTGATGAGTATTTTTTGAATGACTGTCTAATATCTAAAGAACTTTATCCCTGGGACAGAGCCAGAAACGCATCTCCTTCCTCCCTTGCAGACCTGGGCCTCACGTGGTACAGTCTTCCCAGTCAAACACACCATTGAAACCCTTCAGTTCAGAAGACAGCAACACGGAAGCCCAAGGATCCTTTTCTGATACAAGTGGTGGCAGAGGCAGCCTGAGCTGGACAGGCTGTAGTGATGGAGTTTCCAGCTCTGTTGCTGGATACAGGCAGTCGGAGCCACAGGCTCCGGGCAGCTATGGCTGGACACCATCATAGGGGCACCTGCACAAGGAGCAGCTGGTTTTCAAGTCTTAACTGATAGACGGGTTTTGTAGCTTGCATACAGACCACTAACTGGTAGAGGGCTCATGCTCATTTGCTAAGCACCTTCGGTCTCTTAATAATTTCTGGGCTTGATGAAGATGTAGTAGTGCCAGGCCCTACCTGTGGAGCCTGTGGGCTCTGTCCACACTCTGCATGAAGATGTGAGTCCTACCTATGGAAAAGCAGTCAGAGCCTGGGCTTCAGAGTCAGGAAGACTTGGCAGTTAAAAGTTTAGATGATGTAATTTACAATCATCTGGAAGGGATTAACTATTTAATATAGAGGTTGCCTGGCCCATAGTAGGCACTACACACATGTTACCTATCAATAGTAGCTTTTTACAATTTTTGTTATTACTGTATACATTTATGGATTAGGAAGTGAAACCTAAAAGAGATAAAAAATAATTATCAGAATTATACATCCAGTAAATGGCTAAATTAAGATTCAAAACCACCATATTGTTCAATGTCCAAAGCTCATGTCCTTTCTACTCTTTAATGCTGTATAATATGCCCAGAGTTTAGGGGCAGACCTTTCTTGCTTTCCTCTCTTTCCTTTTCTTTTTAATTTTTAAACTGGACGTTTGGCTTCTTGAGTAGTCTGAACTGCATGTCCCTCCAGGCTGACGGCTGTGGCCTTCAGCCCAGCATGTGTGCATGTGCGTTTGTGGACTAAGTGTGTGTAATGGGGTCATCAGGACTTTTGCATTGGGAGATGAAAAAGATGAGGATGGTTTCACCCATGTGTTTATTTATACTGACTACCGCACTTCTAGGCACTGATTCGGATAAAGGCAAAGTGAATTGAAAACAGAAACATGTAGGGCAGGGTAACAGATCATCTTCTGTCCCTTTATTACACTTGGATTCTTTTATTGACTCTGTTTTTTTCCCCCTCACATAACGTGCATATAACAAACTTCTTACGGCCTTTTATTGATGAACAAAAAACACTAAAGGTATCTTGAAATTAGAGTTGCTGGTTACAAGCACACCTTTATAATATATATGGATATTATTTAAATATTACAAGTAGTATTTAATAATTCTTAATTATTAATTTAATTCTTGTCTGATTGAGTTTTCTAACATCTATAGGGCAGATGTAAAATAAGTTAATTAATGTAACGTATCTAAGTTCATGAATAACTAAGTTAATTTTCCAACACTCATATTTTGAATCCTGGAATGGCATGGATTTGGAGGATGACAGCTGTGGTATAATCCTTTGCTACCACAAACTTAGTGGCTGAAAACATTACCCACTTACAATCTTATAGTCTGTCTGGCAGAAGACATGTCACAGCAAGGCTTAGTAGGTTCTCTGCTCTGAGGTTCACAAGCCCCAAATCAAGGTGCTGGCAGGATTGGGATCCTTCAGACTCTGGAGAATCTGTTTCTGAGCCATGCACGTGCTGGCAGTTCAGTTCCATGCTGCTTTGGACTGGAGTCTCCGTCTCCTTGCTGAGTGTCAACCAGCGGTCAGTCTCAGCTTCCAGAGGCTTGGCTCACAGCCCCCAATCTTTCATCTTCAAAGCCAGGAACAGTGCACTGAGTTCTCCTTACGCTTACCTCCCTGTGCCATGTTCTCTGACCAGCTTTTCTGCCTTCCTCTTCTGTTCTTAAGGATCATGCGATTTTACTGGGCCCACCCGGGTGGCCCAGCATGCTAACCCTGTTGTAAAGTCAACTATTTAGTAACCTTCATTGCATCTGTAAAGTCTCTTCACAGAAGCTCTCAATGACCGTTTGGTGGAATAAACAGGGAAAGGGAATCCTGAAGCTACATCGTGAGAGTTCTACTAACCACAGATGGGTGTGACTCCCACTTACAGACTGAAAGGTCATGACGAATCCATTACGTTCAATGAGCCTTGATTTTTCTTCTTATGTAAAATGGAATTAATTAAGGTATATTTCACAGAACTTCTTTGAAGATTAGAAGAGACTATGTAAAGTGCTCAGCCCAGTGGCTTGCCAAGTACAAAGATGATTAATGCATCACAGATATAATTATTAGTAGGAGAAGAAACAGTGATAGTAAAAGTCGTGTCCTGAGAACAGAACAGGTTGTTAATAAATGCTTATTTTCTTCCCACATACACTGAATATAAGCACTAAGCTTTCATATCTCAGGGGATCTTTCTGGGGAGATCATACTCTGATAGTCCTGGGGTCTAAGACGTCTCTCTTCATAGTTCCTTCTCCTGCTTTCATATAGCTAATTTTACTGCCAGCATACTGACAGTTATAATTGTATAAAAGAATAACCATATGGTGGTACATTGAAAGCTATGAGGAATGAGGCAAATGAGTCTGTTTTATATCAAATATTGAGTTAAAACTGAAGACCAATTCATCAAGTGGACATAATAACCCTTCATGTTTATATACCTAAAGCAAAACTTCAAAATATAAGAAGCAGTAACACAGATTTTCAAGGGAAAACAGATAAACCACAATTATAGGTAACAATTTCTATATCTTTCTTTCAATAACTGATGGAAGAAATAGAAAATCATTATGAATGTAGATGACTTGACAAATCAACCTTTATAGGACAGTCCATCCAAGGACAGCTGAACATTCTTTTCAAGTGCACAAGAACATCAGAATTTTTACAAGATAAATGATATCTTGGGTCACAAAACAAGTCTCAATAAATTAGAATCAACATATCCCAGTCATATTCTGTGATTGTGATGGAATTGGATTAAAAATCCATAACAGAAATATTTCTGAAAAAATCTTCAAATATTTAGAAACTGAGTAACATAGTTCCAAGTCATGGGTCAAGGAATACAAAAAAAAAAAAACTAGTATTTTGAAGTGAATGAAAACAAAAATATAAGATAGCAAGATTTAGGGGGTGATGCTAAAGCAATACATATGGGGCATTTATAGTGTTGTTTTGAAAAGAACAAAGGCCTCATATTAATGATCTCATATTTTATATTAAGAAACTAGAAAAGTAAAATCCAGTTAAATCCTATACAAAGTAAGAAGAAAAAGGAAGTGATGATGTGGCAAGTGGAATTGAAGATGACCTCCAAAATTTCTTCCCTTTAGTAGACATACCCTGTATAATACTATCCCTTTGAGTGTGGGCAAGCTCTGTGAATAAATTAGGATATCACTCCCAAGACAGTGCTACTTTGTATGTCAAAGGAATTTTCTTAATGACATGAAGCAGTTTAGATTAGGACCCAGGCATCAGACAAGATCACAGCCCCAGCTCACATCCTGATTGCAGCCTGGTGGCAGAGAATCCAGTTAACCCATGCCCAGATCAGACTTCTGATCCATGGGATATCTCAGACGATAAAGTTGTGTCATTTTAAGCTGTTAAGTTTTGTGATAATTTGTTATGCAGCAATTAGAACCAAATAAAGGTAGAAACCAAAGCAGAAATAAAATAGAAAACAGAATAACAGTAGAGACAATCAATAAAATTGAAAACTGATATTGGAGAAGATTTAGAAAAAATGATTAACCTCCAGCTAACCACTAATCAGAAATAAAGGGAAGAGATACAAATTCCTAATGTCTGAAATGAGAGAGGTGACATCACTACAGATTCTGTAGATACTAGAAAAATAGTAAGGGGATATGATGAGCAAATTTATGCCAAGAAATTTGAAGACATATGAAATGGAAAAATTCATTGCAAGACACAACCTTCTCAAAGCCTATTCAAGAAGCAATAGATAACCTGAATATCCCTTTATACATAAAGAAATTGGACTGAAAATATTCTCAAAAGGAAATCTATAGGAATAGATGGGTTCACTGTTGAATTCTACCAACTATTTAAAAAATTAGTGACCCTATTCTATAGAAATACTCCAGAAAAATAAAAAGGAAGAAATACTTCCCAATGTATTATATGAAGCCAGCATAATCTAATAGCAAAACCAAACAAATACATTACCAGAAAAATGAAATACAAACTAGTATCCCTCAGGAACATAGATGTAAAAATTCTAAGCAAAATTCCAGCAAATCCAATCCAATCTATATAAAATGATAATAACACAGCATAACCAAATGGAGTTTATCACAGGAAGGAAGGTTGTTCTAACATTTGAAAATTCAGAGGGATACCACAGAGAAAAATACGAATATTAATGTGGATTTTCTACTTAAAAACTGATACTGTAAAAAGATTCACAGTCAAACATCAAACCTACTTGTGTGGCTTGGAGATTAGTCAAGTTCCTTCATCTTAGTGTAAGATCCAAATGCCCTCTGGGTTCTGCTTTGAGGAAAAAAGCTCAATTGAGAAGGCCATCTGGCTCTAGTTATTCTTTCATGTACTGTCAGTCAAAAGGCATTCTCTGGAAATAACAGAGCCTACTTAAAACTAGCTTAAGAAAAAAGTAGGCAATTTAACAAAACTACAGAATCACAGCAGGGAGTTAGATAGCCTTAAAGACAATTTCAGTAGGGGCTCTAACAATCTGAGTCTTTCCTGTTCTCCTCACTGCCTTTATATCCAGGTTTGCTTCCTTCTCCTTCCTGCAGATGATAAACCTTCCCATACAGCAGGCAATGCACCACAAGCAACTCAAAACTCACATACTTCTAACTTCCTCTAACTTATCCAGGAGAGAAATCCTACTCTCTCCCTCACCAGCTCCAGATAGAAACATTCCAGAGAAGCTCACCATTATCCTGTCTTAGATCTTGTCCACCTCTTGACCCGAACCTTCTGGCCAGCAGGTTAGGACTACCACTGGCTTTTCTCTGTTAAATGTCTACCACGTACTGGGCTGGGAAGACAGGATATGCTGCATTACCATCACAGGAGTCAGTGATGGGGAGACAAGAACAGTGGGCACCACCCATACCTTTTACTTCAAGATGACATTATCTCAAACAGATATGAATATCCTCAGGTATATGTGCATATCCCTTTTTTAATCTATCATGTAAAAAACATTATAAAACTTGCAAAGATCAGCATCATTCTATCTCAAAATGATTACTCTCAAGAGTTTAATATTTAATAAAGAATATAGCAATGATAACAATAACATTGGCACCGGATTGGTAATAAGCCAAGTGCTCTAAAAAGATACAAGAATCTATTGTAGTTCAATGAATTGGGGGGAGAATCATGTATTCATCCATCCACCCACCCACGTGTCAGAATTACCCATGGAGCTTTGAAAAATATAGATAACTGGGTGAACCTTCAGAGATGCTGATTCAAGAGTCTGGGATAAGGCTTGGACTTCCGTATCTTTAAGAATTTCCCTAAGACAAACTGCAGATTTGCTTAGTGTTGACAAGCAACATTGGAAACATGGACTTGGGACAGTATGCCCTGTAGTGTGAGTGCCTGAGATTGAGGTTTTGATTGTCAAGGCATCCATTTCAGAAGCTCCATCTTGAATAAGCATACTGCCAGATACATGACACAGCTACTAGCAAATCAAGGAGATAAGGAACCAGGTCACTTCCACCCATGAGGTTCTCCTTTTAGAAAGTGCTGGATGACCTAGATAAGTGACCACTTGAGTGACTCTGCTTTTCCTTTCCTGATCCCTAATTCCCACTCTTATGTGTGAAATTTGCCAATAAAGGATGAACCCATGAAAACTTAGACACCTTAAAACCTTAATAAAGGCAGAGCCCCAGGTCCTCGATCCCCCCTCTCTCTGCCTTTAACGGCTATCTGGCCCTTAGGCTTGACATGTACCTACCAGGACCTTTGAGTATTAAATCTTATTCTTCAAAGTTCCCTGGTGGTCTTTTGCTTATATGCATCTTGCAAAAATTAAAAGAACCACAAGGACTAGTCCAGCCACAAGACTGGCTCTGGTTGGAGAAATGTCTGTGGGGGCTCACCACAAGTAGTATGGGCCCGGGTGAGGGCCTCAGGCATTCCTAGCCAAAAGCGTCACTATCAATAGGCTGACACTGAGAGGAAATATGCACTCAGTGTGAAATTTGTACAATTTTTAAGAAACAGATTTGCAGGAAGAATAAAATAGAGGTTATAGGAACTGGTGCTGAGTTTACAGTTTTCAGTGTAAAGTATGAATTGGTGGTGATGCTTATTATTTCAAAGATTCAAATTGTGTTAGTTATAAAAGTATATATTTGAATTGTTTGGCCCCCCGGATACCCATCTCAACAATGGGAAGTTATCATCTGTTGACGGCTTGTAGTTTTCTAGACTCCTCCCTAAACAGCTCATAAGAAGAAATAATTTACACAAGCAAAATGGGACAGTCAGCTCAAATAGATCCTTAAGAATGGATTATAGGTGACTCTCTGGAATGGAGAATTTTTTTCTCATTTTCAGCAGGTAACTGAAACCCAGTTTAAACTTCCTTAAATTAACCAGGAAGTCCAGAGGCAAGTTGGGACTCCGAGTTGGTTGATGGACTAGTGCAATGAGGATATCTGGGATGCTTTCTATCCCTCTGCTCTGCCAGCTATAGCCTTGTGTCACCATAATTCTGTCCTCTTTGCTGGTCATATGATAAGGGAGCAAATTGGTTCTTCCTGCGGCCTTGTTCATGGACAGCCCCACATGGAGGACAGGACTAGGAGCCTGGCTTGTATCTAGAAAGGCTTTTCCTGGAAGCCTCCATCAAAGCACCCCTATATACCATTGACTAGAATTGGGTAATACACGTAACACAAGTAATCATTGGTGAGGAGAACAGGGTGACCAGTCAGGCTTACCCCTTGAGCTGAAGTGACCCGTTCAAACGGCATTACCAGTAGTCCCTGGGGGAGGTGCGGAATCGCTGTGACACAGCAACTGCAGCGCCCAGCCCTGGAAGTCAGTGCTCGCCTTGGCCTTTTCATGTCTCCTCTTCTGAGGGGGCTAGGGTGGGAGCCTAAGACTGGTAACAATGCAGTAATATAATAGATATTTTCACTGTGGTTGTGAAGAGAGTAAAAGAACCATATGACTAAGATAGAGGCATAAAATCCTCCTGTCTCCACATTCTGGGGAGTAAGGAAGACAGACAGAGTTCCTGCTCTTGCAGAGCTCAGAGTCTGACTGGAGGAGTGATGAACGTGCTCACATGGGGATTCCAGAAGACATGGGGCTCCAGGGCTGGAGGGATGCGGTCATGAAGCATGGGACTTAAGACATTTCCTGAGGCAAGGATGGCATGTGCATTCGTGGTGACAGTAAGAATAGCCTGAGAATAGCACACAATCCAGCATCACTAGAGGAAATATATAGAAGAGTAGTGGAAAATAAGGCCAGAATGATCATCTGAAAGATATTACAGCGTGCTGCAGGCACCAGACCAAACAACTTGTACTTTGCTGTTCAAATATAAGTTATGGGAAGCCAGTGGAAGTTTTAGAGCAGGAAAGTTAAATGACTGAAGCTGGGCTTTTACGAAGTAATCTTGCAGGGAATGTGACTTGTATTCACTAAAGGCCAGATTTTGAAGACAATTATGATAGCAAGAGTGGAAAGAGAGGAGCATATGTAATAAATGTTATTGAAAGTATTACCAGGGGGCCTGGAAACAGATCTCATTATGGGGCAGGGGACACCTAAGAGTTAGGAGTGATACAGGAGTTCCTGTCTGGATGGATGGAAGAAGATAGGGCTTTTATTAAGAACAGAGATAGGTCTGGGTGGAAGAGTGAGGAGGCTGATTTCATTCACCAATGGAATAATTATATGGTAATAGTCAGAAAGCAGCTGGTTAGAATGTTGGGAGAGAAGCCTTCACTAGAATCATAGATCTTCATGTTTGACAGAGGCAGGAAGGTACTGTGTTCCTAACATGAGCCCCTGCATTAGAATCTTCATGAGTGGGCAATAGAACCTGTTTTTAAAAGCATTGTGGGTGATTCTGATGTCCAGAGAGGGTTGATAATCAATAAATGTTCATTTTCATTGATAGAATATTTTCTGCTCAGGAGATCCCATCTTACCACCCCCACTTATAGATTGTATTTAGGTAAAATTTTTTCAATGTATTTATGTCAAAAGTCCCTTTAATATGTCCCACTGAACTCTTTTTCTCAATACATTGAGCACAAAAGAGCAATTTAAAAAGGCCTGCCACTCTTCTAAGACTTCAGAACCTTAAAAAACCACATGAATACAATTTATTTGTGTGCTGTAAATCTCATAAACAAGTCAAGCGCAACTACAGTCCTTAAATCAGCTTGAACATATATGTATTAAAATTTCCATCCCTAGATCTTAGGGAAAAACATAAATGTAAATGACCCATGTTCTGCACACTCTTTGGTAAATGGTACCAGCGCACTGAAAATTTGAGGTGAAGAGGTTTGAGTCACAAAGTGCTATTTCTGGAGTTTTCCATGATTTGCACTATGGGTAATATTGAAATATTTCTAGAATCTTAGTGCATCTCCATAGTAATAGGTGTCTCCAAGGGGTGGAGAGAAGTAGTCCATTTCCATATCAATAGGTAATTGCAAGGGAGAACAAGGGCTTATCTGGACTGGAGAGGTTGGGTGGAGTCCCTTTTTGTAGCCGGTCTGGAGAGACACGGGGGGGAGCAGAAGTGGACGACTGCTTGTAAGCAATAAACAGGTTTCTCCCACTTTATTTCTCCCTCTGACTGATTTCAGTTTCAAAGATATTTTGCCCCGGGCTGGGAAAATATTTCCCCTCACCCCCGGAGTTGCATGTACACTTATAACTACATGGGTCATTTACATTTATGTTTTTCCCTAAAATCTAGGAATGGAAATTTTAATACATATATGTTCAAACTGATTTAAGGACTGTAGTTGCGCTTGACTTGTTTATGAGATTTACAGCACACAAATCAATTGTATTAATGTGGTTTTTTAAAGTTCTGAAGTCTTAGAAAAGTGGGCAGGCCTTTCTTTCCTGTTAAACCAGAAAGGACGTTTTAAAAATAAAAATGGGTCCTAATGAGCATACCTGCTTCATAATTTTGCCAAGAGTTAATCTTACTTCTGTTCAACACAAAGAGAAAGTAATAAGTGGGAAGAGAGTAGTGGAGAGAATAATTTGGACAATAGACAAAAGATTTGTTCCAGAATACAGTAATTTGTTCCAGAATAAGAGATATCTACAATTTAATTTTAAAATAAAGATAATCTTGTGGTAATATGGGTTATATATATGAAGAGGGAGGCTGCTTAGGAAACAATAATAAACAAAATAGAATAGGTTGAACTTACAAGCTAATGGAGAAATGCCTTCTAAAGCAACAAGATTCTAATTGTTTCACCTATCATACTGGCAAAATTAAGGACTTTGATGCAATAAGGGATGTGTAGAAATTGTTGTTGAGCATGTAGTTTGTCACCCTGTGAGTGGATTTGGCAGTCTCTGTTTAAATTTAAAACTTCCCGGTGGGGTGGAAGGGCAGTGGGGAAGGGTGGTGGAGCTGGAAGGCAAGGTGGAAACCTCCTCCCACAAACACACCAAGGAAGCAACTACAGCAAATACAAGTCACCCTGCAAATGACCTGAAAACTGCAGAACAGACCACTTACACCTGGAGAAGAAGAGAAGGCCCCACAAAGAAACAGTCCAACCTTTATGACATGTTCATGAGAGGAGAAGAAATACAGTCAGGAGATCAAAGAGTACAGGATGCTCAGCTGCTAACAGAGAGAGCCTTACATGATGGAACTAATTTGGAGAAAATTAAGATGTACATTGATTCCTTCCACTTAGGAGCTGCTCCTCGTACTGGTAGCGGCATCGGGCGGGGACAGGTAACTATGCCACTTAAGGGATTGCACGATGTTTGTCAGGCTTCAGTGTCCCCCATGACCTCAAATGAGTAACTCCTTAAAGAAAGTCATTCATTTTATTCTTTCCAGTAACCTGCTATTGATCAGGCTGTACCTTACGTACTTAAAATATGCAATAGAATAAATGTCTTAGCTAAAGTGCTACAATTACTTTTGGATTAATTCAGTATAGGTTACTTTAAAACATAAGATTTTTATAACTTTGGACATGCTTCAGTAAGAAATGGTTGAACATTTTAATGAAAAATTCATATGATTATGTTAAAAATTCATATTGCATTACTACAATAAATGATAAAATTTTTAAATAGTTAAGACTGCAATTTTTTTCTTTTCTGTATTACAGTGGCTATAATATTAATGTCTTGTATTTTCAATATTTGAACTTTAAAAAAAAATTCTGACATTAAGATGAGAATAATTTTAGGGAAGTATCTGCAGTTTAAATGAATGTATAATTGGCATATCATGGAAAATTAAGCAGAAAGTATCAATTCTTTTAAAAGTCATGCCCATGCCCAGAAATCATGTAAAGCAGTTGAGAATACTGGTTAGAAAATATTCAGTAGAATATTGTATTACATTGTTAAATTCTAAACCTGAATTTCAATAAATTTTAATGCTAAAAATAAATAAATAAATACAAGATCCAAAGAGCAATAAGATAAATATTAATTGTGATATTCATATTATGGAAAACCATGGAACAGAAATAATGAGGTGCATCTTTATGACCTTTGTAGATAGATGATTTATTGAATAAAAAAGGAATACATCAGGATAGAATTTATAATTTAATAATAATGTTAAAGTTACTAATTAATATTAATAATATTAATCCTAATGCTAATTATTATTTTCTGTGGGGTCATATCTTGTAAAAGCAGGGACTGCATCTGCAGAAGAATGAACAAGGTGTGACAGGAAACCATGGTCACTTTTGGTGATCAGGAGAGGGCTGGCATTTAAGGTGGTGGTCAAAAGGAACTGTAATGCTGAACAGGTCTATAATATTGAAATCTTATATCAAAATAACTGGACTCACATATTATTTGGTAAATAAATTATTAATAATTCAAAAAAACAAGTTGGTTATAGTTTTATCTGGTGCATGTATACATATCTGAAAAGATGGAATGACTCTAATTTGATAATGTTTTGTAGAGTCTCCTATACTTTGACTTCCATATCTTTTATTTTCTTATGTTTTTTAATTACTTTATTTCTAAAATCTTATTTAAAATATTGAAGTATAATCACTATATGAAATTATATTGATTTCAAGTATGTAACTAGTGATTCGACATTCCTACATTATTAAATGCTCACCCCAACGACAACTAGTTATTGTCAATACAGAAAGATATTGTTATTATTGACTATTTTCTCTACATACTACTTTCATCCCTATGATTCATATTACAATTGAGATTTTGTGTCTCTTTATCCCTTTCACCTATTTCACCAACTCCCCTCATAGTAACCACCAGTCTCTTCTCAGTGTCTATGAGTCTATTTCTGTTTTGTTTTCACAAGGGGAATAAGAGCAAAAATTAACAACTGGGACTACATAAAATCAAAAGGCTTCTGTATATCAAAGGAAACCATCAACAAAATGAAAAGGCAATCTATTGAATGGGAGAATATATTTGCAAATGATATATCCAATAAGGGGCTAATATCCAAAATATATAAAGAACTCAAATGACTCAACACCAAAAAAAACAACCCAATTAAAAATGGGCAGAGGATATGAATAGACATTTTTCCAAAGAAGACATACAGATGGCCAATAGGCATATGTAAAGATGTTCCACATCACTAATCTTCAGAGAAATGCAAATGAAAACCACAATCAGACATCAACTCACACCAGTTAGAATGGCCACTATTCAAAAGACAAGAAATAACAAGTGTTGGTGAGGATGTGGAGAAAAAGGAACACTCCTACATTCTTAGTGGGAATATAAGTTGGTCTAGTCACTGTGGAAAGCAGTATGGAGGTTCCTCAAAAAACTAAAAATAGAAATACCATATGACCCAGCAATTCCACTTTTGGGAGGTTACCTGAAAAAAAAAAAACCACTGATTCAAAAAGATATATGCACCCCTGTGTTTATTGCCTCATTACTTACAATAGCCAAGATATGGAAGCAACCAAAGTGTCCATCAATAGGTAATGGATAAAGAGGTGTGGCATATACACAATGGAATATTATTCAGCCATAAAAAAGAAAGAAACTTTGCCATTTGAAACAACATGGATGGACTTTCAGGGCATTATGCTAAGTGAAATAAGCCAGGCAGAGAAAGACAAATGCCATATGTGGATTCTAAAAAAACAAAGTAACTAGTATTTTCAAATGAATAACCTCATTTATTACTCCAAATCTGTGAAGTAGGGTAAGGAATGAAGCTCTGGGCAATTACATAACTTTACAAATAACCCATGGCTCATAATTGGCAGAGTCTAAATTAGAGTTGCTGTCTTCTGAGGTCAGGTCCACCAAATCACTTTTGCTTCTCACATCTATGATTTATAGACTTAACATAATCCCCCTCAAATCTTTTGTTTGGATTAGTCCTATATGGATAAATTCCAACAACCAGCTCACCTGGGTAAGATGCACTTCATTAATCCCAGAGTTATACAATATGCAATATACTCATTAGCCTATAAGCAAGCATGAACTAACTCTTCATCCATCACTCTCAGCCTTGCCAGGCTAACATCCAGATCCAAATACATTCCTGCATTCTGTGCTGTGTAACTGTAACAAAGGTCACTTACCCAGACATCTTGGCAGTCATAGGATACCAGCTCATGCTCTGATCACCAAACTGGATCATTAAGCCCACAGGGAAACTCTTCTACATTACCATATGAATTAATAAGAATTGTTTTTCCAAATCCATGGAACAAGCAGTGGGGTTTCCAAACTTCCTATCATGTTCACAGTATTATAAAACAAATATATCTTGATTGGTGAAAACTCACCAACACCATTCCTTTCACACATTTAGAATATGTTAACTGTATTTCCCACCCTCTCTTGAATTATAGCTTCACATAATTGAGCAAAACAGCAGATATTTTCCCAGGAAGACGTGATAAGAGTCCAGGAACAGTGGGTAGCCTGAGTGTTATTAAGTACTGAGAATCTGGAAGCCAAAATCCCTTTGGCATCCCAGTGCTGTTTTATAGCCTCTCAAAGGAACAGAGAACAGGCTTCTTGGAAAGACTGGGCTTCTGGAGGGTCGGCTGGGTGACCTCTCCCCTCAACTGAATCCGATGTTGGCAGAGGCTGAAAGACACAGCAAAAGACAGTAAGCCATGAAAGTCATGGCTAATAATACAAGTGATTATATTTTCAAAAATGTATCATGAGAATCTCTTATATAAGTTGATGCAAACAGTATATGAAAGAAAACCAGGAACAGTCCTGGAAATTTTTAATAAGAGTCATTGCTGTTAAGGTAGGGAGGTAGCATAAGGAGTGTGACAGCATACTATTTCTGCTAGACAAAAAAAGTGGATTCAAGAACATTGTTCCTTTGTTATCCAAGTGACCTTGGGAAACAGTTCTCCCTGTATATTCATCTATTGGTTGATAGGAAAAAAACCTTTATAAATTGTTCCCAGAATCAAAGGAAATATTTGTACCTAGAATATTCCTCATTGTTGAGGAAATCCCTTTGTAAAACCCCCAGTACCATCAAATGTATATCTGTGAAGAAAGTTATTTAAAAATTTTTCACACTGTATTTTCACTTCACTTTCCCACAGAAGTCTACTGTCTACTGTTTTTATCATTTCACTGCCTAAGGAAAATATATACAATAGCGTTATAGGCTCTCAAAATAGACCTCAAATCACAGCTCTGCTGTGGTGTAATCTTAGGAAACTAATCTTCTGTACCCCACTTTCCTTCCTTATAAAAAAAAATGAGACAAAAACAGAACCTAATCCATAGAATTTTTACAGGCATTAAATAATTGGTACTTACAGAGTACTTAGCACAGTGCTTGGAATACAGTGAACATTCAGTAAAAGGAACGGCGCTAAGGCGTGATCATCTTCAGCAAGGAGTGGCAGAAGACTCAGCTAGCTTGAGCATGTTTAATATTGGTCTGGGCACATCAGGATAGCAGAAAATCCCTAAATATGCCACAACTCTACCATGGAAGAAATTAACAGTGGCCAAAAATGGAGCCCAGAGGCAAGACACCTCAGCCCCGTCTAAAGCCCTAGCATTGATTCACTGAGTCATTTGACTACTATTTGCCTATAATGTGACAGGTACAGAGGATTCAAAGAAAAAAAGCAATCACAGTCTCTGCTTTTGTGATGCTTACAGCCTAGAAAATGAAATAATGTAATCACCTAGCCACACAAACAAATGCAAAATTACAACCAGGGAAAGGACTGAACAGAAGTTAGGCAGAGCTGTAAATCCATACATGGTGAGGCTGAGGACAGGCCATCTAGATGTCCCTGGAGGATGGTGGTGAAAGGATGGATTGAGGAAGAGGGGGAGGTGGTAGCTTGCCAAGAAATCAGTCCCTGGAAGGCCTGTGCAAGGAGGAACATGGAATGTTTGAGGAACTGAAAAAAGGCCACATGGGGTGTAATGTAGAGGGAGGAGGAGCTTAAGACGAAGAGGTGGGAAGGACTCAACCAGCTGGGGCTGAGGAGGTCAGAAGAAAGATGTCGAGTTTTACTCTAATAGAAATAAAACGCCTCTGATGTGTGTACAAGTGGGAGGTGAGGATGGATATGGAGGGGTGGTGAGGGGGAGGAGAATGCTGACAATCATTTTGCATTTTAAAGACTCGTTGGCTGAAGTCTGGAGAATGGGCCATTTGGACACTTGTTTGGGGAATAGAGAGAGGAGCTTAGGAAAAGGTGATTGTAGAGGTCTGGGAGAAGGGGAGGAAAGCCAGAGAAATACTGGATGCAAGGTGACTGGGTGAAGCACTGAGATGGGAGTGAGGAGGCGTTAAGAATGATTCCCAAATGTCAGGTTTGTTGGAGAGGGAGGGGTGGCGCCATTCACTGAGATTGTGTCCGCTGGATGGGATCAGGGAAGATGCCTTTGTATGTTTTGAGTTGTGGGTTGAGGGCAGGTTTATTTGGTAACAGTTTTATCAATAAGAGAAAATGTAATTGTGAAGGAATGAGGGGAGAAGGCACCAGGAAATTTGAGAAGCTTCAATAAAACGTTTAATAGAGTTTGTGGAGAGTTGGGGGCCATATTGATCAGGGTGACATGGTGGGCCCCATTGGAGGTTAGAGATCATGAATTTATGGCAGTTACAATGTTCTCTGTTGTAATCTTTTAGCAGTAACTTATGCTCAAGTTCAGGTGGAAATGTCCAGGGCAAGGGTTTTATCCAGTAAGAGGAAAGAAAGGACAGGTGAAAAAGTTGAGTATCAGAGGGCTGCTCACAGGTGATGGGCTGTGGAATTGCAGCTGGTGAGGATTAACAAAAAGAAGCTGAAAGTACATATCCCCTCTCCCAAAATTATACCACCACGTATTTAGAGTTTATTTGGTGCTAGATTAATGTGCCAATTGATGTTTCCTGAAACTAAATTGCTGATGTTGGGTTTGCCAGTAGCCCCAGGATGGGTATAAATTTACATTTTTTAAATGTTTTGATCTCAATATATTAATACAGAAAATTTCTATTTTCATGAGTGTATGGTGTGAAATGGGACAAAAAATTCAGGAGATATATTTATACAGCTTTCATATATATATGGCTTTCTAGTTCGGACAAAAAAGTTTCATATTTAATTTAAAAATCAGAGGAAAAATTTTAAATGACTTTTTAATGTAGTCTCTATACACAGTTGACCTTTGAACAGCATAGGACTTAGGGGGACCAACCCCTTGCACAAAAATCTGTGTATAACCTTTAACGAATCCAAAATTTAACTACTAATAACCTACTGTTGACCAGAGGCCTTAACATAAATAGTCGATTAACACATATTTTGTATGTTATACATTTGAGGAGCTACCAGGATATTCCAAAGTGACTACACTATTTTACATTCTCATTAATGGAGTATGAAGGTTATTACTAATCTAGGAGGTTATTATTATTATTACTAGAATCCAATACTATAATATATATTCTTTTTTTTATATACTTTATTTTGGTATCATTAATCTACAATAACATGTGCAATATTATGGGGACTAAACTACCTCCTTTATCAGGTCCCCCGACCAACCCCATTACAGTCACTGTCCATCAGCGTAGTGAGATGCTATAGAATCACTACTTGTCTTCTCTGAGTTGTACAGCCCTCCGCGTACCCCCCCACCTTACGTCTGCTAATCGTAGTACCCCTTTTACCCTCTTATCCTTCCCTTCCCACCCATCTTCCCCAGTCCCTTTCCCTTTGGTAACTATTAGTCCGTTCTTGGGTTCTGTGAGTCTGCTGCTGTTTTGTTCCTTCAGGTTTTTTCTTTCTTCTTATACTCCACATATGAGTGAAATCATTTGATACTTGTCTTTTTCGGCTTGGCTTTCTTCACTGAGCATGATACCCTCTAGCTCCATCCATATTGTTGCAAATGGTAAGATTTGTTTTCTTCTTATGGCTGAATAATATTCCATTGTGTATATGTACCACGTCTTCTTAATCCATTCATCTACTGATGGACACTTAGGTTGCTTCCACTTCTTGGCTATTGTAAATAGTGCTGCAATAAACATAGGGGTGCATCTATCTTTTTGAAACTGGACTGCTGCATTCTTAGGGTAAATTCCTAGGAGTGGGATTCCTGGGTCAAATGGTATTTCTATTTTGAGTTTTTTGAGGAACCTCCATACTGCTTTCCACAATGGTTGAACTAATTTGCATTCCCAAGGAGGGTTCCCTTTTCTCCACATCCTCGCCAACATTTGTTGTTGTTTGTGTTTTGGATGTTGGCCATCCTCACTGGTGTGAGGTGATATCTCATTGTGGTTTTAATCTGAATTTCTCTGATGATTACCGATGTGGAGCATCTTTTCATGTGCCTGTTGGCCATCTGAATTTCTTCTTTAGAGAAGTGTCTATTCATGTCCTCTGCCCATTTCTTAATTAGATTGTTTGCTTTTTGTTTGTTAAGGTGCTTGAGTTGTTCATATTTTTTTGATGTCAACCCCTTATCAGATACATCATTTATGAATATATTTTCCCATACTGTAGGATGTCTTTTTGTTCTACTGATGGTGTCCTTTGCTGTACAGAAGATTTTCAGCTTGATATAGTCCCACTTGTTCATTTTGGCTTTTGTTTCCCTTGCCTGGGGAGATATGTTCATGAAGAAGTCGCTCGTGTTTATGTCCAAGAGATTTTTGCCTATGTTTTTTTCTAAGAGTTTTATGGTTTCATGACTTACATTCAGGTCTTTGATCCACCTTGAGTTTACCTTTGTGTATGGGGTTAGACAGTAGTCCAGTTTCATTCTCTCGCATGTAGCTGTCCAGTTTTTCCAACACCAGCTGCTGAAGAGGCTGTCTCCCCATTGCATATCCAAGGCTCCTTTATCAAATATTAATTGACTGTAAATGTTTGGGTTAATGTTTGGATTTTCTATTCTGTTCCACTGGTCTGTGGGTCTGTTTTTGTGCCAGTACCAAATTGTCTTGATTACTGTGGCTTTGTAGTAGAGCTTGAAGTCAGGGAGCGTAATTCCCCCTGTTTGATTCCTCCTTCTCAGGATTGCTTTGGCTTTCAGGGTCTTTTCTGGTTCCATATGAATTTTAGAATTATTTGTTCCACTTCAGTGAAGAAAGCTGTTGGTAGTTTGATAGGGATTGTGTTGAATTGGTAGATTGCTTTAGGTAGTATAGCCATTTTGACAATATTTATTCTTCCTAGCCAAGAGCATGGGATGCATTTCCATTTGTTAGTGTCCTCTTTAATTTCTCTTAGGACTGTCTTGTAGTTTTCAGAGTAGAGATCTTTCACTTCCTTTGTTAGGTGTATTTCTAGGTATTTTATTCTTTTTGATGCAATTGTGAACGGAATTGTTTTTCTGATTTCTCTTTCTGTTAGTTCATCATTAGTGTATAGGAAAGCAACAGATTTCTGTGTGTTAATTTTGTATCCTGCAACTTTGCTGAATTCAGATATTACCTCTATTGGTTTTGGAGTGGAGTCTTTAGGGTTTTTTATGTACAGTATCATGTCATCTGCAAGTAGTGACAATTTGACTTCTTCTTTACCAATCTGGATGCCTTGTTATGTCTTTGTTTTGTCTGATTGCCGTGGCTAGGACCTCCAGTACCATGTTGAATAACAGCGGAGAGAGTGGGCATCCCTGTCTTGTTCCCATTCTTGATGAAAATCTTTCAACTTCTCGCTGTTAAGTATGGTGTTGGCTGTGGGTTTGTCATATATAGGCTTTATGATGTTGAGGTACTTGCCGTCTATACCCATTTTGTTGAGAGTTTTAATCATGAATGGATGTTGAATTTTGACAAATGCTTTTTCAGCATGTATGGAGATGATCATGTCTTTTTGTTCTTCTTTTTGTAGATGTAGTGGATGATGTTGATGGATTTTCAAATGTCTTACCATCCTTGCATCCCTGGGATGAATCCCACTTGATCATGGTGTATGATCCTCTTGATGTATTTTTTTTGCATTTACGTTCATCAGGTATATTGGTCTGTAATTTTCTTTTTTGGTGAGGTCTTTGCCCGGTTTTGGTATTAGAGTGATGCTGTCTTCATAGAATGAGGTTGGAAGTATTCCCTCCTCTTCTATTTTTTGGAAAACTTTAAGGAGAATGGGTGTTATTTCTTCTCTATATGTCTGGTAGAATTCAGAGATGAATCCATCAGGTCCGGGGGTTTTGTTCTTGGGTAGTTTTTTGATTAC
The DNA here is from genome assembly GCA_029783875.1 of Phataginus tricuspis. NCBI lineage: Eukaryota > Metazoa > Chordata > Mammalia > Pholidota > Manidae > Phataginus > Phataginus tricuspis. The sequence goes on along the minus strand of JAQQAC010015530.1, from coordinate 14,144,598 downwards.
CGATTCAATTTCATTGCTGGTCATTGGTCTGTTTAGTTTTTCTGTTTGTTGTTTAGTCAGTCTTGGAAGGTTGTATTTTTCTAAAAAGTTTTCCATTTCTTCTATGTTTTGCAGCTTGTTAGTATATTGATGCTCATAATATTCTCTTATAATTCTTTGTATTTCTGTGGGGTCCGTCGTTATTGTTCCTTTCTCATTTCTGATTCTGTTTATGTGTGTAGATTCTCTTTTTCTCTTAATGAGTCTGGCTAGGGGTTTATCGATTTTGTTTATTTTTTCAAAGAACCAGCTCTTGGTTTCATTGATTTTTTCTATTGTTTTATTCTTCTCAATTTTATTTATTTCTTCTCTCATCTTTATTATGTCCCTCCTTCTGGTGACTTTGGGCCTCATTTGTTCTTCCTTTTCCAATTTCAGTAATTGTGTCTTTAGACTGTTCATTTGGAAATGTTCTTCCTTCTTTAAATAGGCCTGGATTAAAATATATGTTCCTCTTAGAACTGCCTTTGCTGCATCCCACAGAAGTTGTGCCTTTGTGCTGTTGTTATCATTAGTCTCCATATATTCTTTGATTTCTGTTTTGATTTGGTCATTAAGCCATTGATTCATTAGGAGAACGTTGTTAAGTCTCCATGTATTTGTGAGCCTTTTTGATACCTTCTAAAATTTATTTCTAGTTTTATACCTTTGTGATCTGAGAAGTTGGTTGGTAGGATTTCAATATTTTTTAATTTACTGACGTTCTTTTTGTGGCCTAGTACGTGGTCTAGTCTGGAAAAAGTTCCATGTGCACTTGAGAAGAATGTGCATCCCGCTGCTTTTGAGTGCAGAGTTCTGCAGATATCCATTAGGTTCAACTGTTCTAGTGTGTTGTTCAGTGCCTCTGTGTCTTATTTTCTGTCTGGTTGATCTGTCCTTTGGAGTGAGTGGTGTGTTGAAGTCTCCTAAAATGAATGCATTGCTGTCTATTTCCTCCTTCAATTCTGTTAGTATTTGTTTCACATATGCTGGCTCTCCTGTGTTGGGAGAGCATATATATTTATAATGGTTATATCTTCTTGTTGGACTGACCCCTTTATCATTATGTAATGTCCTTCTTTATCTCTTGCTACTTTCTTCGTTTTGAAGTCTATTTTGTCTGATACAAGTACTGCAACACCTGCTTTTTTCTCTTTGTTGTTTGCATGAAATATCTCTTTCCATTCCTTCACTTTTAGTCTGTGTATATCTTTGGGTTTGAGGTGAGTCTCTTGTAAGCATCATATAGATGGGTCTTGCTTTTTTATCCACTCTGTTACTCTGTGTCTTTTGATTGATGCATTCCGTCCATTTACATTTAGGGTGATTATCGATAGATATGTACTTATTGCCATTGCTGGCTTTAGATTTGTGGTTACCAAAGGTTCAAGGGTTGCTTCTTTACTATCTAACAATCTAACTTAACTTTCTTGTTAAGTTATTGTGAACGCCATCTGATGTTTCTTTGTCTCTCCCTTCCTATTCTTCCTCCTCCTTTCTTTATATATTAGGTGTTTTAGTCTTTGCCTTTAGTTAGTATTTGGATGGTCTTCTTTCTTTGCTATGATTTTATTTTCTCTGGTGACATCTTTTTAGCCTTAGGGGTGCTTCCCTCTAGAGAAGTCCGTTTAAGATATCCTGTAGTGGTGGTTTTTGAAAGGCAAACTCTCTCAACATTCATTTGTCTGGAAACTGTTTAATCCCTCTGTCATATTTAAATGATAATCGTGCTGGATACAATATTCTTGGTTCGCGGCCCTTCTGTTTCATTACTTTAAATATATCATGCCATTCTCTTCTGGCCTGTAAGATTTCTGTTGAGAAGTCTGATGATAGTCTGATGGGTTTTCCTTTGTAGGTGATCTTTTTTCTCTCTCTAGCTTCTTTTAATACTCTGTCTTCATCTTTGATCTTTGACATTTTAATTATTATGTGTCTTGGTGTTGTCTTCCTTGGGTCCCTTGTGTTGGGTGATCTGTGGGCTTCCGTCAACTGCGAGACTATTTCCTTCCCCAGCGTTGGAAAGTGTTCAGCAATTATTTCTTCAAAGACACTTTCTATCCCTTTTTCTCTCTCTTCTTCCTCTGGTACTCCTGTAATTCGAATATTGTTCTGTTTGAATTGGTCATACAGTTCTCTTAATATTCTTTCATTCCTAGAGATCCTTTTATCTCTCTCTGCTTCAGCTTCTCTGTATTCCTGTTCTCTGTTTTCTATTCCTTTAACAGTCTCTTGCACCTCATCCAGTCTGCTGTTAAGCCCATCGATGGCTTGTCTCATTTCTGCATAGTCTTTCCTCACTTCCCTCACTTCCTCCCTCAGCTCTTGCACATTTCTCTGTAGATCCATCAGCATGGTTATGACTTTTATTCTGAATTCTTTTTCACGGAGACTTTGCATGTCCATCCCTTCAGGTTCCCTCTCTGGGGTTGTCTGGGTCTGAAGATTTTTCTGTACCATATTCCTCAATCTTTTCATGGCGATAAAAGTGGTTGCTGGTAGTTGCCATGTATGTCAGCTGGGCCCTTTATGACTTTAAAAAGGAAAAAAAGAAAAAAGTAAAATAAATAAATAAATAACAGAAAAAAAGAAAGAAAAGAAAGAAAAGAAAAAACAACTAAAAAAAAAACAAAAACAAAAATGCCCACAGGGAGTGGATTTTGTGGGGATCCTGTAGGTGGCGCTGTTTCTCCACTATTTCAGAGCCGTGGTCGCACCACTCTGCAGGGCCCTTTATAGCTCCACCTCGCGGGGTGCCGAGTCCTCTCAGGTGTAGCTGTACGCTGTGCGCTTTCCTGTGTATTCTGGTCTCTCTTTTAGGAATAGTGGTATTTGCTGTGTTTTCGTGGATAAATATAATGTTGGGAGGAGATTTCTGCCGCCCGGCTCACATCGCCATCTTCTATAATATATATTCTTACAATAAAGTAGGCTAGAGAAAAGAAAATATTTTTTCAAATTGTCACAAAAAATTTCCAATGTATTTATTGAAAAAAATCCACACATAAAGTGGACCTGCACAGTTCAAGTTCATGTTGTTCAAGAGTCAACTATACTTAGTTGATACATAAAGCCACATTATTCACTTGAAAGCAAAAATATCTTTATGTGCCAAGACCTACTAATTGAGAAGTAATAATCTTTCAACACACAGTGTTAGGACAACTGGATGGCCATATGCAAAAGAATGAAGCTGAACCCTTATTTCTACCATATATCAACATATAAAGAACTCATACAAATAAATGATAATAAGACAGATAATTTAAAATGGGAAAAGGAATTGAGCAGGCATTTTTCCAAGGAAGATACACAAACAGCAAACAAGCACATGAAAAGATTCTTGACATCATTACTCATAAGGGAAATGCAAATTAAAACCATTATGAGCAACCACTTTATAGGCAGTAGGATGGCTAGAATAAAGAATCAGATAATAACAATTTTTGGTGGGGATATGCAGAAATTGAAACCCTCATACACTATTGGTGTGAATGAAAAATAGTGCAGTCATTTAGAAAAATAGTCTGGCAGTTCCTCAAATGGATTAGCATTAAGAGTTACCATCTGATGCAGCAATTACTCCTAGGAATGTACCCAAGGAAAATGTATGTGCACACATACACATAAATGCACACCTAGTATATAAATGTTTATAGCAGCATTATTCCTAATAGTCAAAGGTGGACAACCCACACATCCGTCCACTGATGAATGAATAAACAAAATCTGGTAAATCCATACAATGGGATATTTTTTGGTCTTAAAAAGGAATGATGTACTGACACATGCTGTAACATGGAGGAACCTTGACAAAATGATGGCAAGTCATAAAAGATCACGTATTACATGATCTCATTGACATGAAATATGCAGAACAGAGAAGCCTATGGAGACAGAAAGTAGATTAGTATAGGAAATGAAATGTTCTAAAGTTAATTGTGGTGATAATCACGCACATCTTTGAAATGTACCAAAAAAACATTGAATTGTACACTTTAATGGATGAATTATATGGCAGGTGAATTTTATCTCAATAAAGCTGTTTTCACAATATTAAATTGTGGAATTACTGAACTCTGCATTAAATTGTTTCTAGAATCATGAACATAAAAAAATCTTCATTACATAACTAAAGCTCCATTTACTAAGAATGAACTTCCAGGTGGTATTTAAGAAGTAAAAACTCAATACACAAACTTCTTGGCCATGTGATTAAGTTGCTGACCTCTACACCACAGGAATTTTTCCATTAAAAGAACTAACCAAGTCTGTTCTAGATTATCACTTAGATCAGTTTTTGTCACCTTTTTCTCTTTTTGAAATATTGTAAGATCTTCCTTGGTACAGTTCACCTTTCTTTGGTCAAAACAGTCTTAACATAAGTTCTAACCCAAACCCTGATATTAAATATCTGTATTTGTTTTTAAGGTGGTCTTCTAGATTAAGTTTATGTCATTGAGTTTAGGTAATAATCAAAGCTTAAACAAAAATTAAAATATTTTCATGCAAATTTTCAAGAACCTGAGAGTCAGCTTTTGGTTACATGATTGAGTACTAGTGCTTTAGATAATATTTTTCTTAAGGACTGAGATTGTACAGTGCCTGAAATCCACCGGAGGTGTAGATATCTCAGCTTTAAGAGTTGCTCATACATGGGAATCAGAGATCTTGCAGAATGGAGATATGGACACAGTGGAAGAATGACATGCCATCCCTCCTTGCTTAATCATACAGACTGAATTTAAATCCATAGGATGAACTAAATGAACTGTTTCCAGAAGATACTTTTTAGACTGAAGACATGTTGAGCTGTTTTGTCATTTAGGTGAAGAACTGAGGGCAGAATTTGGGAAAGTGTTATTTTCTGAACTTTGCTTAGAACCCAATCTGATCTTGCTATTCAAAAGTGGGAGCTTGGAAACATAGCTATATATAACAAAAAATAATTTTTTGGAAGGCTCTATGGTGTCCTCCAGAGGAGCACTGCCTGGAGTATACTCAAGAGGCTCCTTGGGGTGGCTTCGCAGCCAGTAAGCAAAGACAAAAGGGAACATGCCTGTGACAAAAAGCTGAAGAATTTCTCTGTGAAGCCATGTGAGATTCTACCACGTTAAAGAGTCCCTTAAAATAGAGAAGAGATTTGGGGAGTGGGCTGAGTTTTTCTGAGAACAGGCTAAGTGTCAGGGGATGAGTAATTAAGAGCATTAGAATTTGTGAAAACAATATGAAGAATCTAGAATATATGAATCTTAGCTATTTACCTATATAGATAAGTGTGTGGAACTAAAAAATATAAATTAAAATATACCAAAATATTCAGAAAACAACATTTAGTGCTTCTTTTAATCTCTTATCTATTTCACAAGACTATAACTTTACTTGTCTGCTATCTCATAACTCTCACTTGTCAATTTCCCTGCCTCCAATTTATACTAACTGAACATTTTATTTATTTTACTGTTTTTGGTTCAGTAGGAGATGGGTAATTTCAGTCATTTCAAATCTGTTTTCCTAGCATTTAGAACTTTCACTACATTAAAGAGAGTATTTGTAGGAAGAAGGAAGAGGCAATATATGCTTTTAGCATAGAAGATGTTAGTGAAACTGCCTTTGAGTGAGTCTCGATGTTGGTCTTAGCAGAAGAAGACTTTAAGGCTCCTATTGTTAATATATATAAAGAACAAAGTACACCATGCTTAAACAATTAAAGGAAGGTATGATAGAAATATCTTATAAAAGAGAGGATATTAATAAAGAGACCAAAATTATAAGAAAAAGATAATAGAAGTTCTGGAGATTTAAAATACAACAAAGAAAAATTAATTAAGGTAAAATAAAATATTTAATTTTTCTTATTCCTAATTGATCAAACAGATAACTGTTCAAATAATAATAATAATGTATTTGGAGATTATAGCATATGAATAAGTGAAATAAATGACAGTAATTTATTAAGGAATGAGAGAGAGAAATTGGGAATGCTCAGTTAAATACCTACCCTATCCATGAAGCAGCATAATGTTATTTGATAGTAGAATAGTTGCAAATACATATTGTAAATTCTAGGACAACAATTTAAAAAACATAAATATAATTGATATGTAAGACAGGAGAGGAAAGGGAATCATATAAAATGCTCAATTAAAACCAGGAAAGCTGTCAAAAGAGAAGACAAAAAAGAAAACAGGAAAACCAAAAATTCAAAACAGTTGCAAACATGATAAATATTAATCCAAATATTTGTATTCGTCAACAGGGATTTTAAAGGTGAGCTTTCTAAATACATCAATTATCAGATAGGTAGTGAGAATAGAAAAAAACAAGATCCAACTACATGTTGTCTACAAGAAACCTACTTTAATTATAAAGACACAGGTAGATTAAAAATCAAAGGATGGAGAAATATACCATGCTAACAATGATCAAAAGAAATATGTATTGGCTATATTAATTTCTGATAAACTAGACCTTAGAACAAGGAAAATTATCAGAGATAACAAGGGGCAATCTTCAATGAAAAGGGAGTAATTTCTCCAAGATACAACAATTGTATACATGGATGCACCTAACAACAGAGCACAAAGACTGATACACCTGAAAGGAAACATAGGCGAACTCATTATTATTGTTACAGTTACAGACTTCAATACCCTTCATTCAGTAACTGCTAGATCCATCAGGCAGAAAATTGGTAAGGGTATAGCTGAACTGAGCAGACATCATTCAGCTGGTCTTAATTGATATTTATCCAACAAGAGTACAGCACAAATTCTGCTCAAGCTCACATAGAACGCTCACCAAGACACACCACATTCTGGGCCATAAGACACACCTTAACAAATTTAAAAGAATAGAATCGCACAAAGTATTTTCTTAGGCCTCAGTGGAATTAAACTAGCAATCAGGGATGGAACGATAGCTGGAACAATGCAAACGATTTGGTAATTAATCAACATACGTCTAAATAACATGTGGGTCAAATCAATGATTGATTACCTTCCACAAAACAAAACACCATTTTCAGATGTTGTTGCTAGTGAATCCTACCAAACGTTTGAGAATTAATACTAATTCTCTACCATCTCTTTGAGAAAATAGAACCAAATAAATACTACCTAACTCATTTTATGAGACCAGCAATATCCCAACACCAAAACCTGTTGAAGACATTACAGGAAAGGAAAACTAGAGATCAGTATCTCTCGTGAACATAAACACAAGAAATCGTCAACAAAATATTAACAGATTTCTTCATAATTGCCCCATACTGGAAGTAATCAAGATGTCTTTTAATAAGTGAGTGGACAAACAAAGTGATATATCCATACAAGGGAGGATTATTCAGAGATAAAAAGAAATAAACTGTCAAACCATGAAGACATAAAGGAACCTTAAATGAATATTGTAAAGTAAAAGAAGCCAATATAAAAGTCTACATGCAGTCTAATTCCACTTTTATGACATCTGGGAAAGCAAAAAAGCAGTACAAAGAATCTGAAGAGACATTTCTCCAAAGGAGATTCACAAACGAGCAATGAGTATGTGAAAAGCTATTCAAGACCCTTAGCCGCTAGGAAAAAGCAGATCAGAACCACTAAACACCACTTCATACGTACTGGGATGACTGTAATAAAAAAGATAGTCAATAATAATGTTGATGAAGAGATTTGAACCCTTATACGTGGCTGTTGGGAATGTAAAATGGTGTTCAGTCACGTTGGAAACAGTTTTGCCATTCCTCAAATAGGGAAAAAGCTTTCCTATGCTTCAGTAATTCCACTCCTAGGTATACCCGACAGAAATGAAAACATACTTCCATATAAAAGCGTGTACACAAATGCCCATGGCTGCATTATTCATAATGGTAAAAAAATCAACAAAATGTCCCTCAACTGATGAATAGATAAATAAGATGTCATATATCCAATGATGCAGTGTTATTTGGCAAAAAGGAACAAAGTACTGATATGTACTATACCATGGATGAACTCAGAAAACCTTATGCGAAGTGAAAGAAGCCTATCACAAAACATATATTGTATGTTTCCATTTGTATTCAAAGCCTAGGAAGAGCACATCTACAGAGACAGAAAGTAGGTTAGGATTGCCTTAGGTTATAAGGGCGGATAACTGGGGACTGACTGCTAATGCACCTGGGGTTGTTTTGGAGTGATGAAAACTCTAAAATCAGCTTGTGGTGAGGGCTGCACAACTTTGTTAATATACTAAAAACTATTGAATGTACACTTAATGGGGTGAATCGTATGATATATGAATTACATCTCAATAAAACTGTTAAAAATTTCACCATAAATATTTTCATAATATCTTGGATAGAGAAGGATTTGTTTTAAGGGACAGAAAAAAAACAGGGCCACAAAATTTATGAGTGGTAGACTTAACACATAAATATTTTTAACTTCTTTTAGGCAAAATATACCCCAAACAGGTTAAAGGAAAAAAGATGGAAAAAAACATACATGACCAATAAAGATTTACTATTCTTAACAAATAAAGAATTTCACAAATACAGTAATAAAAGAAAGAAACAGTTCAGTGGAAAATGCAATGAAAAGCTATTGACAAAAGAAAACTCAACTGGGCAACAAGGATGTAAAAAAAAAAATCCTGTTTTCCTAAAATCAAAGAAATAAAAACAGAAATAATACATAAGAATATTTCCATTCCACTTTGGCAAGTGTTTAAAAGGTTTGATAACATCCAATAGTGAGAAAAATGGGGAAATGGAGCTAAATAAAAACAGTATGACCTATACTGAGGGCAACTGAGGAATTGGTGTCAACATTTTAAATTACTGGACATTTCACTTCTCGTAGTCTAAAGAAATAATTGAAGAAATGAAATGTACAAACATATATGTAAAATAATTTATTTGGCAACAGTGCTTATAAAAGTAAAAGCTCCATACAAGAAAGAAGTCCATGAAAAGTAGCTGATATTTTTTAAATGTTGCATATTTATATAATGAAAAAACATAGGTTGCTATACAAAAATATCTTGGTTATATTGTTAAATGAATGTAAGGGTGGTTCACAAACTGTTATGTATAAAATCATGTAATTTAGGTGAAAATATGTGGATATACAAAAAACTTGAACCAGTATATATCAAATTATGAACAATAATCATCTGTGAAGGTGGAGTTTTAGTTGATTTTTACTTTCTTATTTATGTATTTTTAAGTTATTTTCACTTTCAAAAATAAACCAATATTCATTCCTAATTGAAAATAATAAGAATTTTTTTTACTATTCATTTATTTGCCATTTTATTTATATTTATTTATTTATTTATTTAATAATTTATTTTGGTATCATTAATCTACAATTACATGTGCAATACCATGGTGATTAAAAAATCCAATCTTATTTAAATGAAGTAGAAAATCAAGCAGTAGAAAGATATGGCCATGCAAACTAGAGAACATATTCGCTTCCCAAATGTTACCCTCAGACAGAGAACTATGAGGTTTCTGATCTTAGCACAGGTTGTTATGAACAAGACTTGCCAATGCGTCCTCCGCAGTATGATTTAACACTGATGGCAGCATGGCGTAGATAGCACGTTTCAGCTGTACTACAACAGTGTTGGGAAGTCAAATGTTTAGAATAAAATATTCCCTCTGTCGAAGAAGCATGGAAAGAGGAATATCTTCTATCATGTGGAGGAAAATAATAAATCTGAAATGTGAAACCCAGCTGGTCCAGTGTTTGGCCTACTGTCATTCATGAAGTGTTCCAGGAAAACAAGAGCTCTGAGGAGATAACAGGAAATGATCTTAAGACCTTGTCTATAGCACAAACAATAGAATCAAAGGGTGAAAATACTTCAGGTTCAACAATGATAGCTTGTTTCATACAAATCATATGAGGCAGGATTAGACCTTCTTTTGTAAGGAAGTGGTTCTTTCCATAATAAATCATTATCAATTTTATGATAAATTATGAATGGGTTGTAAGAACCTAAAACATCAATTAATACCATTAAAAATGAGGAAAGGATTTAAACAGACATTTTTCTAAAGAAGATATGCAGGTGGCCAATAGATACGTGAAAAGATGTTCAACATCACCAGTCTTCAAGGAAATGCAAATCAAAACCACAGTGAGATAATGCCTCACACCAGTCAGAATGGCTAGCATCAAAAAGACAAGAAATAACTATTAGTCCGTTCCTGGGTTCTGTGAGTCTGCTGCTGTTTTGTTCCTTCAGTTTTTTTTTCTTTGTTCTTATACTCCACATATGAGTGAGATCATTTGGTACTTGTCTTTTTAGGCCTGGCTTATTTCACTGAGCATAATACCCTCCAGCTCCATCCATGTTGTTGCAAAGCAAATGGTAGGATTTGTTTTTTTCTTATGGCTGAGTAATATTCCATTGTGTATATGTACCACATCTTCTTAATCCATTCATCTACTGATGGGCACTTAGGTTGCTTCCATTTCTTGGCTATTGTAAATAGTGCTGCAATAAACATAGGGGTGCATCTGTCTTTTTGAAACTGGGCTGCTGCATTCTTGGGGTAAATTCCTAGGAGTGGGATAGGGAAAGGGACTGGGGAAGAAGGGCGGGAAGGGAAGGATAAGAGGGTAAAAGGGGCATTACAATTAGCAGACATAGGGTGGGGGGCATGGGGAGGACTGTACAGCTCAGAGAAGACAAGTAGTGATTCTCATCTCACTACACTGATGGACAGTGACTGTAATAGGGTTGGTGGGGGGGGACCTGATGAAGGGGGTAGTTTAATCATCACAATATTGCTCATGTAATTGTAGGTTAATGATACTAAAATAAAATAAATTGTAAAAACATAAATAAATAAATAAATAAATGTGTAGTAGAATTCTGAAAAAAAAAAGACAAGAAATAACAAGTGTTGGTGAGAATGTGGAGAAAAGTGAACCCCACTACACTGTTAGTGGGAATGTAAACTGGGTAGCTACTATGGAAAATAGTATGGAGGTTTCTCTAAAAACTAAAAATAGAAATACTGTATGACCCAGTAATTCCAATTCTGGGAATTTACTCAAAGATAACAAAATCACTAATTCAAAAAGATATATGCATTTCTATATTTACTGCAGCATTATTTACAATAGCCAAGATAGGGAAGCAAAATGAAATGGTTCAGCCAAGAATGAAATCTTGCCATTTGGGACAGCGTGGATTAAACTGGCGGGTATTATGCTAAGTGAAATAAGTCATTCAAAGACAAAAACTGTATGATTTTACTTATATGTAGAACAAAACAAATGAACAAACAAAATAGAAATACACTCATAAACAGAGAACAGAGTGGTGGTTGCCATAGAAGTTGGTGAAACAGGAGAAGGGGATAAAGCAAAACAAACTTCCAATTATAAAACATATTAATCATGGAGTAAAAGTACAGCATAGGGAATATAGTCAACAGTATTGTAATATCTTTGTATGATGACAGATGGTAACTGTAGATATCATAATGAGCATTTAGCAATGTGTATAATTGTCAAATCACTGTTGTACACCTGACCCCAATATAATATTGGGTATCAACTATTGTTCAACTAAAAAAAATTATATGTTATGTCAAATTAAATCACATAACATGATATAGTAGGCATGGTACCATGAAGAACAGTAGAATGTGGACCCCAAACTTGGAACTCCTCCCTCTGCCAAAGCTGAGTGCAAGTGAAGCTAGACCACAGCGCCATGGAAATCATCGGCCAATCCCAGCAGAGGGGGGATAGCGGACAGAGGAGGGGAGGGTAGAGCAGGGAGCCTAGAGGTAGGCAAAGCTCATGAATCTGGGCAGTTGGTGTCCAGAGTTTGAGGAGAGATGGTAGGGCCCCAGAGCATGTGTGATGGAGGTGGGGATGTTCAGCAGACTGGCGGAGAAAAGAGCCCCCAAAGGACCTGGGCTCACGGATGGATGAAAGGCAGGTTCAGACACTGCAAAGGCAAAAGCCTAATGGTAAGACTTGTGTCCCAAGACCCTGGGAGAATTTTTCCCGTGTGACCTGATGCTGTGTCAAGTTCCTTCAGTGCTTCCTGCCTAAGATCCCAACTGGACCTGAGAACCGGGTATGGGAGCCAGGAAAGGGGAGGCATCGAGACCGCAGATGAAAGCCAAGGGGTCCCAGCTTTATGAGGGAAGCAGGTGACATCTGAGTAACTTTTGAACTTATCTAAAGGAGAAAAGGAGTTATCTATGATTTACATATATAACAAAAGTAGGATGCAGAGTATTGGTTAAAAAAGTTTTGAAATCTGAACCCTCAGATATAACAAGTTCCTTCAAGCAAAACCTCTGTCAGCAAGAGCACTGAAGGCCTTTGTGCTCATCTCGTCCAGGTTTGTAGCCAGCTCTGGACTGTGCATGTGGCAGACTAGCCGGAGCATTCCGCATTCCTGGATCTCTGCCAACGGCACTGGGCTGAAATGTATGCCGGATGAAGGGCTGGCCAAATATCACTGCTGGAGCCGTAGAGGAATGGTTCCGTTGCAAAGTGTGAAGGCTGTGCTTGAGTGCCAGCATTCCCATCTGGGGGCCATTTGCAAAAGTACATTCGTACCATTTTTTTTTTTAACTTTCTAAAGAGATGCCAAATTTTAGTGCATAGTGACACGGGTAGAACTGTGCATGCATGTTTATAAGTACAGGGCTGTTTTTATTGTGAAATACACGTCACATTGTCGCTTACTCTTCTCCACCCATGCCTGAAACATCAGCATTCCTTAAAAGGCTGCTTCTCTGTACGGGTGGAGGAGTGGTCGGTCCTCTCCCAGAGATGACTCATCAGGGTCTCCTTGGGGCAGCATCTTTTGAAAAAGCATGTTCAATTTTATGCAATTTTATATTGGAAAAAATTTGTAAAGTCTGTTGCCACAAAACCAATGGCAGAAAATAAAAGGTAACAAAACCTTTTTGACATGAATATTTTGGTAGGATCGGCCAGTTTGACTTTCTGTATGATGTCATTTGCTTGGTTAACAGTATTCCCCATCCCACTAACCAAGTTAGATTATAAGTTCCTTGAGGACAGACCTAGCAGAAAAAAATAATACTTTCTACACTTGCATAGGCCTTTCCAAAGTGTTGAAGAGCTTCCATTGTTAAAGCACAATGAAACAGACACAGGGACTGTGGACAGATGGTCTGGGTTCAAATCCGACTCCACCAAGACAAAATGTGTGACCTCGGGCAAGGACTCATCTATAACACGGTGACAGTAATATTACATCCTCCAATGTAACTGAGGATTAAATGAGTTATGGATACAAAACACTTAGAATAGTTCTGAGCTCTTAGTAAGTGAGATGTAAATATTGGCTATTAGCATGTCACATGGGCTGTGTGACATATATGTCTCCTTGTGGAATCCTTATCACAATCCTGTGATTTCATCAGGGAAGTTAGCTCCATTTTGTACAGGTGAGAAACTGGGTTTGAGGAACTCTTGCCTAAAGCCTTATAGCTGCTGAGAGTGAACTAAAGTAGGTCCCAACTCTTAAACCACTGCTCTTTTCCAGACCTCTGGTACATTTTGTTTTAATGCATGCCAAAGAGTTGATTGTGAAATGTTACCAATAACTTCAGATCTCTTTAGGCCACATTAATCTAGGTGTTAATTAGGGTCACAACGATACTAATGAAACTGCATTTCTCTGCCCTGCTGTATCAACAATTTAAAAGATTCCAGCCCTCATGAAGTCCATCTGAGCTGGTCTGGGGGGTCTCAGGAGTGAATGATAGGCCCTTTCACACAAACTTTAATAGAACATACTTGGCAGTTAAAGATTCATAACATTTGTTTCCCTACTTATGAGTAAATCCATCAAAAACGAGCCAATTTTGGCAAAATTTTAATACATTTGACTGCATCTTTCAGACTTACTGTCATATAATCAAAGCAAGTAAAAATTTCCTTCCTGCCAACCCTCTATAATTTTCTATACCTACCGGTGCAGATATATTTCACTATTTTCTCTAGTTCTAGAACAACCTTGTTTTAGAAAAACCAGACACTTACAGAAACAACTCCCCTACTTTCTTTTTAATTTAACAAACAAGAACATATCAAACAAGAATGTCTCCCTTACTTTCACATGTATTTCTCTGTTAACATTGCACATAAGAGTCTCACCTACCTGTATTTATTATAACTTTTAATGAAAGTAACCATCTTATATTAATTTAAAAAAAGGAAGTAGAAAATTGAGATTTGTCATGTACCAATATTTCAGCAGACTAGCAAAGCTAACAGGTACACATACATATAACACAGCATTTCAAAACCACACATACACCCCTCTTCAAAGCAGCCAAATGAACAGTTTTATTAACATTGACACAGCATATGAAAATAAGAAGTAAAAGTATGTAATTTTAACTTATGCTTAGTAAGGTCTCAGTATTCAATTTTACTTAGAAATTATTTAGTCATACAAAGATTATTCAGTAATTTTTATTGATTTAATATTAAATCAAGTTGTTGAGTAATTTAAGGATCTTGGACCATTTAGGCTGACTTACTATAAAATATAGTACCTATTGCTATACAATGTGGACCAGAATAGCGATTTAATTTATTTAAACACAAATTTATTTATTTATTTTATAGTCTTAAACATGATGTAGAGGCAGGATTATTTTTGATCAGTCAATCTATTACAAAAAGTTAGGGTGATTCAACATAAAACAAACTTAAATCTTATAAAGAAAGTACACTTGTATTATGTTTAACACAAATTATAGAAAAGACATAGCTGTTTTTTCTTTCTTAAACCAAAATTATTAGACCAGTCTGTTTTTTCCAAAGATTCATCTCAATTATATAAACTTGAATATATTAAGAAATTTTAAGATATTTTTGAAGTAGCAGTTTTTGTAAGAATGTATATGCCCCTAAAAGTGCATCACATCTAAAGCATTAGAAGTTCTTTTTATTTTATGTGATATTTGGAGATATAATAATTATGTAACTGCATATTAATCTCTACAAACCAATCAGAACAGAGACCTTTAACTTGAGAGACATTATAATCTAATGTATTAATACCATCTGGTGTTAAGAAAATACCATACTCACACAAGGAGAGTCAAAGACCCTCCTAAAGTGCAGACACCCAGACACATAGAGGTTTATAGTTTAATTCTACACCTTCAGCCAAATGTCATAGTAAATACGGAAACAAAAAAACTCACCAGTCTAAATCATAAAAAACTGCTCTTCTTTGCAGAGAGCACAAATTCTTAATTGACTTGAGCACACAAATTGACATAAAACAAAGAAAAAGTAGCACACTGCATTCTTTGTCATATCTTACCCAACAGAGTGTATCTACATCATGTATAACAGCATCAACTCATGAAACCAAATTTTCAAACTTGTTTGCTGCCAACGGGAGTAACTTATCAGCCATATATGAACCAGAAACAAAAATAATTAGGAAGGAAAAAAACAAACAAAGAAAGTGATTCAGTGAAGTAGAATTTCTGTTGCCACTTGGGATTCACTCAGGAAGCCAAGAAAAGCTGTCTGGTCTTAAACAAGCCATGAGGTTCATTTCACTGACTTGTTCTAAGTTTGGGCACAGTTCAGTTAGTTCACTTGAGTGAGTCTACCTGGGCCTCTGGGTGGACCTCCAAAACAGTTCAAGTTTCAAAAAGTAAAATCATGACTTTCATGCAAATATGAAAAGAATATATATTAAAGATTTTACGTAACTCACTAAGTAAGGTGTCATGGACTGAATGTTTGCAGCCCACTCCCCCTTTCATATGTTGAAATTCTAACCCCCAAGGTGATGTTATTGGGAGATGGGGCATTTGGGAGGTGATGGGGGGTCTCATAATGGCATTAGTGCCCTTATCCAACTTCTCTTTCTCCTTTCTTTCTTTCTCTCTCTCTTTCTTTTTTTTTTCTTTCTTCCTCCCTTCCTCTCCTCCTCTCTTTCTTCTTTCCTTTCTCTCCCTCTATCATTTATGAAGAAATCAGGAAGAGGGTCCTTGCCAAAACCTGAGGGTCCTTGCTGACACCCTCACATCAGCCTTCCAGTCTCTAGAACTTTGAGAAATAAATGTTTAAATCACTCAACCTATGGTATTCTTTTAATAGCAGTCATGAAGACATGAGGGAAACTACAGATATTGTGACTCATTAAAGGAACACTTCAGAAGCTAAGATGTTTATAGAAGGATAAGAATGTTTGATTGATTAGATGCAAAACTAATAATTTCCACAGGGTCATCAAACCCTGCAGTATTCCACTGGACAGAAATTATTTGTATATTTATAAAATATCTACAAGCTAACATGAAACTTGAATAAGTCCAGGAATTTAATCAATACGAAACAATGAGTTATACTATGTGCTTTACTGGAGACAATCCTTAGTTAGACTTCATTGCCATATGACATTGTACGTCATGCCACTTTTTAAAATGTTATTTTCAACTTTGGGATAATTTTTCTGATTTACATCACAGAAGTTAAAGAACTGTGGTGTAGTGGAAGTGCAATTAACTCTATGAAGGAAGAATTTTGTAACACCACATGCAAGTGTTTACTATTCACAAATGTATCTACTATAAAGTATTTAAGTTCCTACTATCTCTTATCTTCCCTCTGTTGTACTCTTCCTACATCCCTGTCTTGGCATGTTCCCTCCTCCTTCCCTATTCCCATCCCCACACTAAACACATTTTCCAGGAAACTACAAATGATCACACACATACACACACACACAAATATTCCTCTCTGCACTCTGTACCACATTCAAATTATCCCTCCTTTTTGAAACTTCTTTTTCATAGTTCACTACTGTTAACAAGTGGCTGAGAGCTAACAGATCACTCACGCCAAAATACCAGAAGCTAGTATTGTAGGTAGCTGGAGCAGTTAGGTGAGTGGAGTTTGATTCTTAGTTATTCATACATAATACAAAAGGCTAAAAAGTAATATACATGGTTTACAGATGGCATTATTGTCCATATAGGAAATCTCAAACAATCAACAAAAGTACTCCTAGAACTAATAATCAATGAAAGCAAGTTAGCAGGATCCAAGGCTAAATGTCCCAACTGAATAGACCTATGACTAGTAAGGAGATTGAATCAGTTATCAAAAATCTCCCAACAAAGTGAATCCCAGTACCTGACAGCTCCACTGATGAATTTTATCAAATATTTAGAGAAAACACCAATCCTTCCCACTTTCTCAAAAAATTGAAGGAATGTAATACTTCCTAACTCATTCTATGAGGCCAGCATGGCCCTGATACCAAAATCAGACACTATAAGAAAATAATGTTACTGACCAATATCCCATATGAACACTGATGCAAAAATGCTCAATAAAATACTAGCAAACCAAATTAAGGAACATATTAAAAGGATTATACACCATGGTCAACTGGTACAAAAATCAACTGCTTTCCTACCTACAGAAAATTAACATCTATAATTTGAAATTAAAAAGACACCACCATATATCTTAGCACCAGAAAAAGTGAATAGTTTTTCAAAAAGGCAACAAAATATATATATAAAATCTATATGAAGAAAACTACAAAAACTCTGATGGAAGAAATTGAAGACCTAAGTATATGATTGCAACTATATGACACTGTGGGAAAAGCAAAACTAGAGAGAAGTAAAAATATCAGTGTTTCCAGCACTTTCAGAGAGGAAGGGGAGGATGGCTAGGTGAATTTTTAGGGCTATAAAGCAACTGTATGACACTGTAATGGTGGATACATGAACATAGACATTTGTCAAAATCCATAGAACTGTGTAACATAGAGTATACCTTAATGTAAACTTGGACTTTATTTAATAATGATGTGTTAATATTTGTTTATCAACTGTAACAAAGGTACCACCCTAAGGCAATATTTTAATAGTGGGGAAAGTGTGGGAGTGGGAAGAAAGAAGTATATGGGAATTCCCTGTACTGCTTTGTAATCCTAAAACCTCTCTAATAAATAAAGTATTTCTTTAAAAGTAATTTAGAGGACAGTTTACAAAACAGACTAGTTTACCTCAATTCTTATCCTGATAATCATGTAACTTTTATTCTTAAAACAGAGGGAAACCAATAACTCATCCTTTCTGGAATGTTGGCATATGTGGGCTCAGATGTCAACAGGTTCAGGTTATAGTAGAATCTGTTCTTTGTGAAACAAGTTTGGAAGGCGGGATCAAAGGGGGAACTTTTCTAACATCCCAAATAGCCATGGGATATTGCATGTCAGCATGGGGCTCCAACCTCTCTCTCTTCCCCAGATCTCAAAACAGTAGAACCTTGTGGCATGAAAGAGCAGAGTTAGAGGGCAAAGAACTTAAGGGGAGGTTGAAAGACTAAAATAGAGTTTATATATGTGGTATGTTTCTCTTCCAGAAGTAGGTGGTGGGTGTATGTATATGCGTATGTGTGTGTGCACACAGGTGCATGGATACATGCATGGTCATGGGATCATTTAAAATCTGGAAGTTATCATTTGAATTTCTTTGCTGGAGGTGTGATTTTTGAGTCCTGGATATTGTATGACTGTGATAATTATCTCCATTAGTATATTAGGACAAAACTAGGTGAGTAAAATTTTAGCATAGCATATTGTTTTATCAAATTATGTTCAGGACTTAGACACATCATATTTGTTAAAACTTAGAAGAAAAAGCAATAAAGGAGTCAAGTAGGAAGAAAAATACAGGGGAAAATCTGAATAAGCAACAGCAATCTTGAATGATGTATATAGTTCAGGAAATCTAGTGAAGGCTGCATGACCAACATACTGGGATCCACGTGTTCATGTTCAAGCATTATTGACCATGGTTTCTCTCTTTAAGAAGATACGTGCATATGGGTTAGTGTGATGTGCATCACCCAACCCATTGGAGACCCGAACAGAATAAAAGTGAGAGTAAGGGAGAACTGGTTCACTCTGCCTGTCTTTGAAAAGTTGGCACATCAGTCTGCTCCAGTCTTCAGAGCTGACACCACCAGCTCCCCTGGTTCTCAGGCCTTCAGAGTGTAGATCTTGGGATTCCTCAATCTTCATTATTATAGGAACCATTTTCTTATCGCTCTCTCATTTTCTTTCTCTTGCTCTCTCTTTCTCTCTCTCCTTCTCTCAGTTTTGTTTCTCTCTAGAACCCTGACTAATATAAATATTTTGGTATTCAGAGAGATTCTAGAGGAACAGAAATTTAAGGATGAAATTTTTGTGAATTGGTTAAATGATTCTGGAATTGGTTGTCTTATATGATTAGATTTAAACATATTGATGACTATTTCCAGAAGTAAAGAGAACCCTAATAGTCTATGGTGTGATGTGGTAATAGAGAGATGATATCTGAATTGAATACCTCTAATCACCCACTTATCAGAGACAAGGAGTTGTGTGACTATGAATACGACATTTCTAAAAATTTTTTGAAAGCTACAAAATATAATGAGATTGGCTGGTTCGTCTTATGATGTAAGAAGTGGAGACAGAAAAGAATGAGCTCAGGATTTCATTGTCAGATCAAGTGCTGCATAAATGACCCGAAAGCTTCTAAGCATGCCCTGAAGGAGTCCCTTATCTCCTATAGCTACAGGGCTGAGACTTCTGAAAATCAAACGTTGAATCTCATAATTTTTTAAAATTTTGGTATCATTAATCTACAATTACATGGGCAACATTATGTTTACTAGATTCCCTCCTTCATCAAGTCCCCATCACATACCCCATTGCAGTCACTGTGTCCAACAGCGTAGTAAGATGCTATAGAATCACTACTTGTCTTCTCTGTGGTGTACAGCCCTCCCCATGCCCCCCCACATTATGTCTGCTAATCATAATACCCCTTTTTTTCCCCTTATCTCTCCCTTCCCACCCATCCTCCCCAGTTCCTTTCCCTTTGGTAACTATTAGTCCATTCTTGGGTTCTGTGAGTCTGCTGCTGTTTTGTTCCTTCAGTTTTTTTCTTTGTTCTTATACTCCACATATGAGTGAAATCATTTGATACTTGTCTTTTTCTGCCTGGCTTATTTCACTGAGTATAATACTCTCTAGCTCCATCCATGTTGTTGCAAATGGTAGGATTTGTTTTCTTCTTATGGCTGAATAATATTCCATTATGTATATGTACTACATCTTCTTTATCCATTTATCTACTGATGGACACTTAGATTGCTTCCATATTTTGGCTATTGTAAATAGTGCTGTGATAAACATAGGGGTGCATATGTCTTTTTGAATCTGAGAAATTGTATTCTTTGGGTAAATTCCAAGGAGTGGGATTCCCAGGTCAAATGGTATTTCTATTTTTAGTTTTTTGAGGAAGCTCCATATTGCTTTCCACAATGGTTGAACTAGCTTACATTCCCACCAGCAGTGTAGGAGGGTTCCCCTTTCTCCGCATCCTCACCAGCATTTGTTGTTCTTAGTCTTTTGGATGGTGGCCACTCTGACTGGTGTGAGGTGATATCTCATTGTGGTTTTAATTTGCATTTCCCTGATGATTAGTGATTTGGAGCATCTTTTCAAGTGTCTGTTGGCCATCTGAATTTCATCTTTGGAGAATTGTCTCTTCATAACCTCTGCCCATTTTTTAATCAGGTTATTTGCTTTTTGGGTGTTGAGGTGTGTGAGTTCTTTATATATTTTGGATGTTAACCCCTTGTTGGATATGTCATTTACAAATATATTCTCCCATACTGTAGGGTGCCTTTTTGTTCTGTTGATGGTGTCCTTTGCCATACAGAAGCTTTTTAGTTTGATGTTGTCTCATTTGTTCATTTTTGCTTTTGTTTCCTTGCTCAAGGAGATTTACTCAGGAAGAAGTTTCTCAAGCTTATATTCAGGATATTTTTGCCTATGTTGTCTTCTAAGAGTTTTATGGTTTCATGACTTACATTCAGGTCTTTGATCCAATTCGAGTTTACTTTTGTATATGGGATTAAACAATAATCCAGTTTCATTCTCTTGCAGGTAGCTGTCCAGTTTTGTCAACACCAGTTGTTGAAGAGGCTGTCATTTCCCCATTGTATGTCCATGGCTATTTTATCATATATGAATTGACCATATATGGTTGGGTTTATATCCTGGCTTTCTAGTCTGTTCCACTGCTCTATGGGTCTGTTCTTGTGCCAGTACCAAATTGTCTTGATTACTGTGGCTTTGAGTAGAGCTTGAAGTTGGAGAACGTAATATCCCCAGGTTTATTCTTCTCAGGATTGCTTTGGCTATTTGGGTATTTTTCGGGTCCATATGAATTTTAGAATGATTTGCTCTAGTTCATTGAAGAATGCTGTTGGTATTTTGATAGGAATTGCATTAAATCTGTAGATTGCTTTAGGCAGGATGGCCATTCTGACAATATTAATTCTTCCTATCCATGAGCATGGGATGTGTTTCCATTTATTGGTGTCTTCTTTAATTTCTCTCATGAGTGTCCTGCAGTTTTCAGAGTACAGGTCTTTCAATTCCTTCGTTAGGTTTATTTCTAGGTATTTTATTCTTTTTGATTCAATTGTGAGAGGAATTGTTTTCCTGATTTCTCTTTCTGCTAGTACATTATTGCTGTATAGGAATGGCACAGATTTCTGCATATTAATTTTGTATCCTGCAACTTCTCTGAATTCAGATATTAGGTCTAGAAGTTTGGAGTGGAGTCTTTAGGGTTTTTTATGTACAGTATCATGTCATCTGCAAACAGGGACAGTTTAACTTCTTCCTTGCCAATCTGAACGTCTTTTATTTCTTTGTGTAGTCTGATGGCCTTGGCTAGGACCTCCAGTACTATGTTGAATAAAAGTGGGGAGAGTGGGCATCCTTGTCTTGTTCCCAATCTTAAAGGAAAAGCTTTCAGCTTCTCACTGTTAAGTATAATGTTGGCTGTGAGTTAGTCATATATGGCCTTTATTATGTTGAGGTACTTGCCCTCTATACCCATTCGGTTGAGAGTTTTTATCATAAATGGGGGTTGAATTTTGTCAAATGCTTTTTCAGCATCTATGGAGATGATCATGTGTTTTTTGTCCTTCTTTTGTTAATGTAGAGAATGATGTTGATGGATTTTCGAATGTTGTACCATCCTTGCATCCCTGGAATAAATCCTACTTGATCATGATGGATGATCTTTTTGATGTATTTTTGAATTCAGTTTGCTAATATTTTGTTAAGTATTTTCACATTTATGTTCATCAGGGATATCGGTCTGTAATTTTCTTTTTTTGTGGTGTGTTTGCCTGGTTTTTTAATTAGAGTGATGCTGGCCTCATAGAATGAGTGTGAAAGTATTCCCTCTTCTGCTACTCCTTGGAAAACCTTAGGGACAATGGGTATTATGTCTTCACTAAATGTTTGATAAAATTCAGCAGTAAAGTCATCTGTCCAGGAATTTTGTTCTTAGGTAGTTTTTTGATTCCCAATTCAATTTCGTTGTTGGTCATTGGTCTGTTCATATTTTCTTTCTTTTTGGATCAGCCTTGGATGACTACATTTTTCTAGAAAGCTGTCCATTTCTTCTAGGTTATCCAGTTTGTTAGCATATAATTTTTCATAGTATTCTCTCACAATTCTTTGTATTTCCATGGTGTCCGTAGTGATTTTTCCTTTTTTATTTCTGATTCTGTTTATGTGTGTAGACTCTCTTTTTTTCTCTTAAGTCTGGCTAGGGGTTTATCTATTTTGTTTATTTTCTTGAAGAACCACCTTCCGCTTTCATTGAGTCTTTCTTTTGTTTTATTCTTCTCGATTTTTAAAAATTTCTGCCCTAATCTTTATTATGTCCCTCCTTCTACTGACTTTGGGTCAAATTTGTTCTTCTTTTTCTAATTTCGTTAATTGTGAGTTTAGACTGTTCACATGGGATTGTTCTTCTTTCCTGAGGTGGGCCTGTATTGCAATGTACTTTCCTCTTAGCATGGCCTTTGCTGCATCCCAGACATTTTGCGGTGTTGAATTATTGTTGTCATTTTCTCCATATATTGCTTGATCTCTATTTTTATTTGGTCATTGATCCATTGGTTAGTTAGGAGCATGTTGTGAAGCTGCCATGTGTTTGTGAGATTTTTTCATTTTCTTTGCATAATTTATTTCTAGTTTCATACCTTTGTGGTCTGAGAAAATTGTTGGTAGAATTTCAATCTTTTTGAATTTACTGAGGCTCTTTTTGTGGCCTAGTGCATGATCTATTCTTGAAAATGTTCCATGTGCACTTGAGAAGAATGTGTATTCTGGTGCTTTTGGGTGTAGAGTTCTGTAGATGTCTGTTAGGTCCATCTGTTCTAGTGTGTTGTTCAGTGCCTCTGTCTCCTTACTTATTTTCTGTCTGGTTGATCTGTCATTCAGAGTGAGTAGAGTGTTGAAGTCTCCTAAAATTAATGCATTGCTTTCTATTTCCCCCTTTAATTCTGTTAGTATTTGTTTCACATATGTAGGAGCTCCTGTGTTGGGTGCATAGATATTTATAGTGGTTATATCTTCCTGTTCGAATGACCCCTTTATCATTAAGTAATGTCCTTCTTTGTCTCTTGGACTTTCTTTGTTTTTGTTTTAAATTCTATTTTGTGTGATACAAGTACTGCAACTCCTGCTTTTTTCTCACTATTAGTTGCATGAAACATCTTTTCCCATCCCTTTACTTTCAGTCTTTGTATGTCTTTGGGTTTAAAGTGAGTCTGTTGTAGGCAGCATACAGATGGGTCTTGTTTTTTTAACCATTCAATGACTCTATGTCTTTTGATTGGTGCATTCAGTCCATTTACATTTGGGGTGATTATTGATAGGTATGTACTTATTGGTATTGCAGTCTTTAGATTCGTGGCTACCAAAGGTTCAAGGTTAACTTCCTTACTATCTAAGTCTAACGTAACTCACATAATATGCTATAACAAACACAGTCTAAAGGTTCTTTTTTTCTCATTATTTTTCTTCCTTCTCCATTCTTTATATATTAGGTATCATATTCTGTACTTTTTATCCCTTGATTGACTTTGGGGATAGTCGATTTAATTTTTAATTTGCTTAGTAATTAACTGTTCTACCTTCTTTACTGTGGTATTATTACCCCTGGTGACAGCTATTAAACCTTAGGAACACTTCCATCTATAGTAGTCCGTCCAAAATACAGTGTAGAAACAGTTTGTGGTAGGTAAATTCCCTCAGATTTTGCTTATATGGATATTGTTTAATCCCTCCTTCAAATTTAAATGATAACCTTGCGGGATAAAGTCATCTTGGTTCAAGGCCCTTCTGCTTCATTACATTACCACTTCCCTGTTGCTTGTAACGTTTCTGCCGAGAAGTCTGATGATAGCCTGATGGGCTTCCCTTTGTATGTGATCTTATTTCTATTTCTGGCTGCTTTTGATAGTCTGTCCTTATCCTTGATCTTTGCCATTTTAATTACTATATGTCTTGGTGTTGTCTTCCTTGGGTCCCTTGTGTTGGGAGATCTGTGCACCTCCATGGCCTGAGAGACTATCTCTTCCCCAAGACTGAGGAAGTTTTCAGCAATTACCTCCTCAAAGACACTTTCTATCCCTTTTTCTCTCTCTTCTTTTTCCGGTACCCCTATAATGTGAATATTGTTCCGTTTGGATTGGTCACACTATTTTCTCAATATTCTTTCATTCTTAAAGATCCGTTTTCTCTCTGTGCCTTAGCTTCTTTGTATTCCTCTTCTCTAATTTCTATTTCATTTATCGTTTCCTCCACCATATCTAATCTGCTTTAAAAACTTTCCATTGTATGTTTCATTTCTGATATTTTGTTCTTTAATGATTGGATCTCTGACCAGAATTCATCCCTGAGTTCTTGAATATATTTCTGTACCTCAATGAGCATGTTTATGATTATTATTTGGATATCCCTTTAAGGCAGATTCATGAGGTTGATTTCATTTGAATTTTTCTCAGGGATTGCTTTTTTTTTTTGATCATTGATTGTTTTTAAATTTTTAATTAATTAATTAAATAAACAAAAAAGCAGTTTCCCCAAAGAAAGTGATTCTGAAATGTCTGCTTGTTTATTTTAAATTTATTTTTTATAACTTATTTTGGTATCATTAATCTACAATTACATGTGCAATATTATGTTTATTTAACTACCCCCTTCATCAGGTCCCCCCCACAAACCCCATTACAGTCACTGTCCATCAGCGTAGTGAGATGCTATAGAATCACTACTTGTCTTCTCTGAGTTATACAGACCTCCCCATGCCCCCCCAACATTACGTCTGCTAATCATAATGCCCCTTTTTCCCTATTATACCTCCCTTCACACCCATCTTCCTCAGTTCCTTTCCCTTTAGTAACTATTACTCTGTTCTTGGGTTCTGTGAGTCTGCTGCTGTTTTGTTCCTTCAGTTTTTTTCTTTCTTCTTATACTCCACAGATGAGTGAAATCATTTGATACTTGTCTTTTTCGGCTTGGCTTATTTCTCTAAGCATAATACCCTCTAACTCCATCCATGTTGTTGCAAATGGTAGGATTTGTTTTCTTCTTATGGCTGAATAATATTCCATAGTGTATATGTACCACATCTTCTTAATCCATTCATCTACTGATGGACACTTAGGTTGCTTCCATTTCTTGGCTATTGTAAATAGTGCTGCGATAAACATAGGGGTGCATATGTCTTTTTCAAACTGCGCTGCTGCATTCTTAGGGTAAATTCCTAGGAGTGGGATTCCTGGGTCAAATGGTATTTCTATTTTGAGTTTTTTGAGGAACCTCCATACTGCTTTCCACAATGGCTGAACTAATTTGCATTCCCACCAGCAGTGTAGGAGGGTTCCCTTTTCTCCACATCCTCGCCAACATTTGTTGTTTGTGTTTTGGATGTTGGCCATCCTCACTGGTGTGAGGTGATATCTCATTGTGGTTTTAATCTGCATTTCTCTGATGATTAGCGATGTGGAGCATCTTTTCATGTGCCTGTTGGCCATCTGAATTTCTTCTTTAGAGAAGTGTCTATTCATGTCCTCTGCCCATTTCTTAATTGGAATATTTGTTTTTTGTTTGTTCAGGTGCTTGAGTTGTTTATATATTTTGGATGTCAACCCCTTATCAGATGCATCATTTATGAATATATTTTCCCATACTGTAGTATGTCTTTTTGTTCTACTGATGGTGTCCTTTGCTGTACAGAAGTTTTTCAACTTGATATAGTCCCATTTGTTCATTTTTGCTTTTGTTTCCCTTGCCCGGGGGGATATGTTCATGAAGAAGTCGCTCATGTTTATGTCCAAGAGATTTTTGCCTATGTTTTTTTCTAAGAGTTTTATGGTTTCATGACTTACATTCAGGTCTTTGATACACCTTGAGTTTATCTTTGTGTATGGGGCTAGACAGTAGTCCAGTTTCATTCCCTTACATGAAGCTGCCCAGTTTTTCCAACACCGCTGCTGAAGGGGCTGTCATCTCCCCATTGTATGTTCAAGGCTCCTTTATCAAATATTAATTGACTGTAAATGTTTGGGTTAATGTTTGGATTTTCTATTGTGTTCCACTAGTCTGTGGGTCTTTTTTGTGCCAGTACCAAAGTGTCTTGATTACTGTGGCTTTGCAGTAGAGCTTGAAGTCAGGGACCATAATTCCCCATTTGATTCCTCCTTCTCAGGATTGCTTTGGCTATTCAGGGTCTTTTGTGGTTCCATATGAATTTTAGAATTATTTCTTCCAGTTCATTGAAGAAAGCTGTTGGTAGTTTGATAGGGATTGCATTGAATCTGTAGATTGCTTTAGGTAGTATAGCCATTTTGACAATATTTATTCTTCCGAGCCAAGAGCATGGGATGAATTTGCATTTGTTAGTGTCCTCTTTAATTTCTCCTAGGAGTGTCTTGTAGTTTTCAGAATATAGGTCTTTCACTTCCTTCATTAGATTTATTCCTAGGTATTTTATTGTTTTTGATGCAATTGTGAATGGAATGGTTTTTCTGATTTCTCTTTCTGTTAGTTCATCGTTAGTATATAGGAAAGCAACAGATTTCTGTGTGTTAATCTTGTATCCTGCAACTTTGCTGAATTCAGATATTAGTTCTAGTAGTTTTGGAGTGGAGTCTTTAGGGTTTTTTTATGTACAGCACCATGTCATCTGCAAATAGTGACAATTTGACTTCTTCTTTACCAATCTGGATGCCTTGTTATGTCTTTGTTTTGTCTGATTGCCGTGGCTAGGACCTCCAGTACTATGTTGAATAACAGTGGAGAGAGTGGGCATCCCTGTCTTGTTCCCTATCTTAAATGAAAAGCTTTCAACTTGTCGCTGTTCAGTACGATGTTACCTCTGGGTTTGTCATGTATGGCCTTTATGATGTTGAAGTACTTGCCCTCTATACCCATTTTGTTGAGAGTCTTAATCATGAATGGATGTTGAATTTTGTCAAATGCTTTTTCAGCATCTATGGAGATGATCATGTGTGTTTTGTTCTTTCTTTTTGTCAATGTGGTGAATGATATTGATTGATTTTCGAATGTACCATCCTTGCATCCCTGGGATGAATTCCACTTGATCATGGTGTATGATCCTCTTGATGTATTTTTGAATTCGGTTTGCTAGTATTTTGTTGAGTATTTTTGCATCTACATTCATCAGGGATATTGGTCTGTAATTTTCTTTTTTGGTGAGGTCTTTGCCCGGTTTTGATATTAGAGTGATGCTGGCTTCATAGAATGAGTTTGAAAGTATTTCCTCCTCTTCTATTTTTTGGAGAACATTAGGGAGAATGGGTGTTATTTCTTCTCCACAAGTCTGGTAGAATTCAGAGGTGAATTCATCAGTTCCGGGGGTTTTGTTCTTGGGTAGTTTTTTGATTACCGATTCAATTTTGTTGCTGGTGATTGGTCTGTTTAGTTTTTCTGTTTCTTGTTTGGTCAGTCTTGGAAGGTTGTATTTTTCTAAGAAGTTGTCCATTTCTCCTATGTTTTCCAGCTTGTTAGCATATAGATTCTCATAATATTCTCTCATAATTCTTTCTAATTCTGTGGGGATCATCATTATTTTTCCTTTCTCATTTCTGATTCTGCTTATGTGTGTAGATTCTCTTTTTCTCTTAACGAGTCTGGCTAGGGGTTTATCTATTTTGTTTACTTTTTTTTAAAGCACCAGCTCTTCGTTTAATTGATTTTTTCTATTGTTTTATTCTTCTCAATTTTATTTATTTCTTCTCTGATCTTCATTATGTCCCTCCTTCTGGTGACTTTGGGCCTCACTTTTTCTTCTTTTTACAATTTCAGTAATTGTGTCTTTAGACTATTCATTTGGGAATGTTCTTCCTTCTTTAAATAGGTCTGTATTGCAATATACTTTCCTCTTAGAACTGCCTTTGCTGCGTCCCAGAGAAGTTGTGGCTTTGTGTTGTTGTTGTCATTAGTCTCCATATATTCTTTGATTTCTGTTTTGATTTGGTCATTAAGCCATTGATTCATTAGGAGAATGTTGTTAAGTCTCCATGTATTTGTGAGCCTTTTTGATTTCTTTCAAAAATTTATTTCTAGTTTTATACCTTTGTGATCTGAGAAGTTGGTTGGTAGGATTTCAATATTTTTGAATTTACTGAGGCTCTTTTTGTGGCCTAGTATGTGGTCTTTTCTGGAAAATGTTCCATGTGCACCTGAGAAGAATGTGTATCCTGTTGCTTTTGGGTGCAGAGTTCTGTAGATGTCTGTTAGGTCCATCTGTTCTAGTGTGTTGTTCAGTGCCTCTGTGTCTTTACTTATTCTCTGTCTGGTTGATCTGTCCTTTGGAGTGAGTGGTGTGTTGAAGTCTCCTAAAATGAATGCATTGCTGTCTATTTCCTCCTTCAGTTCTGTTAGTATTTGTTTCACATATGGTGGTGCTCCTGTGTTGTGTGCATATACATTTATAATGGTTATATCTTCTTGTTGGACTGACCCCTTTATCATTATGTCATGTCCTTCTTTATCTCTTGCTACTTTCATTGTTTTGAAGTCTATTTGACTGATACAAGTACTGCAACACCTGCTTTTTTCTCTTTGTTGTTTGCATGAAATATCTTTTTCCATCCCTTTACTTTTAATCTATGTTCATCTTTGGGTTTGAGGTGAGTCTCTTATAAGCAGCATATAGATGGGTCTTGCTTTTTTATCCTTTCTGTTACTCTGTGTCTTTTGATTGGTGCATTCAGTCCATTTACATTTAGGGTGAATAGATATGTACTTATTGCCATTGCTGGCTTTAGATTCGTGGTTACCAAAGGTCCAAGGGTTGCTTCTTTACTATCTAACAATCTAACTTAACTTTCTTGTTAAGTTTTTGTGAACACCGTCTGATGTTTCTTTATTTCTCTCCCTTCCTATTCTTCCTCCTCCATTCTTTATATACTAGGTGTTTTATTCTTTGCCTTTAGTTAGTATTTGGATGGTCTGATTTCTTTGTTGTGATTTTATTTTCTCTGGTGACATCTTTTTAGCCTTAGGGTTGCTTCCCTCTCGAGCAGTCCATTTAAGATATCCTGTAGTGATAGTTTATGAGAGGCAAACTCTCTCAACTTTCATTTATCTGGAAATTGTTTAATCCCTCCATTATATTTAAATGATAATTGTGCTGGATAGAATATTCTTGGCTCGAGGCCCTTCTGTTTCATAACATTAAATATATCATGCCATTCTCTTCTGGCCTGTAAGGTTTCTGTTGAGAACTCTGATGATAGTCTGATGGGTTTTACTTTGTAGGTGATCTTTTTTCTCTCTCTAGCTTCTTTTAATACTCTGTCTTCATCTTTGATCTTTGACATTTTAATTATTATGTGTCTTGGTGTTGTCTTCCTTTGGCCCCTTGTGTTGGGAGATCTGTGGGCTTCCGTGGACTGCGAGACTATTTCCTTCCCCAGCGAGGGAACGTTTTCAGCAATTATTTCTTCAAAGACACTTTCTATCCCTTTTTCTTTCTCTTCTTCCTCTGGTACTCCTACAATGCGAATATTGTTCCGTTTGTATTTGTCATACAGTTCTCTTAATATTCTTTCATTCCTAGAGATCCTTTTATCTCTCTCTGCTTCAGCTTCTCTGTATTCCTGTTCTCTGTTTTCTATTACATTAACAGTCTCTTGCATCTTATCCAGTCTGCTGTTAAGCCCGTCAATCACTTGTCTGATTCTGCATAGCCTTTCCTCACTTCCCTCACTTCCTCCCTCAGCTCTTGCACATTTCTCTGTAGATCCATCAGCATGGTTATGACTTTTATTCTGAATTGTTTTTCAGTAAGACTGTACATTTCCATCCCTTCCGGCTCCCTCTCTGGAGTTGTCTGGTTGATCTTAGTCTGGACCATATTCCTCTGTCTTTTCATGTCTATAGAAGTGGTCGCTGGTAGTTGCCAATTATGTCAGCTGGGCTCTTTAAGACTTAAAAAAAAAGAAAGAAAAGAAAAGAAAAAAGAAAGAGAAGAAAAAACAAAAAACAAAACAAAACATAACAAGAAACAAAACAAAAAAATACCCACTGGGAGTAGAGTCTATGGGGATGCAGTAGGTGGCGCTGTTGCTCCACTATTCCGCAGCCATGGACATGCTGCTCCGCAGGGCTCTTTATAGCTCTGGCTGGGGTGGGAACAAATGGGAGGCTGTGTATCTGTGTGAGAAGTCTAAGTGCGGCCACCCTTTCCCAGTCGCCAGCTAAGGGGTCCAAAACTCCTCAGGACTCCCAGCCTGCTGGGCTGAGTGTGCCAGGGTGATCCTGCTCCTCCGCTGGGCTCCTGTCTCTTTAAGACCGCTGAGAAAAAAAGCGTGCTCTTTTCTTCTTTTTTTTTTTTTCTTTCCCGGGAGCCGGCTGCAAGCACCCTGGCGCGCTCCCCACTTAGATCCTGCCCCTCTGTCTCTCCAATCTCCACTACACTGCGTGATATGTGTCAGCACTCCCCGCGCAGATCACCAGGGCTGGTTATTTCATGGGGTGTACTTCCACTCCCTCCCAGCTATGAATCCTCTCCTTCTGCCGGTGCACTGGGGTGGGGGAGTGCTCGGGTCCTGCCGGTAGCTGCTCCGTATCTTACCCGCCTCGCGGGTTGCCGTGTCCTCTCAGGTGTAGCTGCATGCTGTGCACTTTCCTGTGTATTCTGGTCTCTCTTTTAGGAATAGTTGTATTTGCTGTATTTTCATAGATATATATAGTTTTAGGAGGAGATTTCTGCCACCCTACTCATGCCTCCATCTTCCCGGAAGTCTCAGTTGTATTCTTAATTTTACGTTGAACTAGATTCCTTTGGCATTTCATATTTGTATATGGTGCCCTCTAGTGCCCATAAACTCTACTCTCTGGAGCTGTTCAGCCCCTAAAGCTGTGTAGGGCATCACAGGGGAGCGGTATTGGTGCCTGGGGGGAGGAAAGAGCTGTTTCCTGCTTCCTGGCTGCTATGCCTGTCTCCACTGCCAGAACTAGTGGCCCGAGCACACAGATATAAGCCTCTGTGCTTTGCATTTGTAGTTGCTGTAGACCGGGCTTCCCTGTGGCTGGCCTATCGCCATGTAGGGTTTGCTGGTTTGTGAGCCAGGTGGGGCTGGCTGGTGAAAGGCTCAGTAGGCTGTGTATCATGGAGGGGGTCCTTGGAGCTTTGTAGCCATCCAGGGAGCTGGAGCTCCTGAAGATCGTTAAAGTTCCCAACCTGCTGAACATAGTGCACCTGGACAATTTTGTCTACCTCTCGTTTCTCGTGACCAGTAAGCTCTGTGCCATCCTTGCTCATTTAGCAGCCCTCTTGCTGTTAGGAAGTCTCTCCAACTGTCCACCTGTCTTTTGTCCCAGAGCAGTTGGATATGGATCCCTGCTTTCCACAAGCGGCTGGAATCTTAGTCTTTCCAGGTATTCTGCCTGTCTTAGCTTTCTAACCCCCTAGTCACAAGAGTACCATGAAAACACCAAGAAATGTGGTTTGTGCTCCCAGATCAGATCTCCGGAGTTTGGTATTCAGCAGTCCCAGGCCTCCCCTCCTTCCCTGTTCTGTTTCTCTTCCTCCTGCTGGTGAGCTTGGGTAGCGGAAGGGCTTGGGTCCGGCCGGGCCACAGCTTTGGTAGGTGATCCTGTTCCATGAGGTTTTTTCTTTTCTCCAGGTGTATGAAATTTGGCACAGTCCTCTTTCCTGTTGCTCTTTCATGATTAGTTGTATTAATTATATTTTCATATTATTTGCGGTTTTAGGAGGAAGTCTGTGTCTCACTTCTCATACCACTACCTTTAATCCCTTGATGTTTTGTGGGTCTGTTCCTGGGCCAGTACCAAATAGTTTTGTTTATTGTGGCTTTGTAGTAGATCTCGAAGTTGGGGAGTGATATCCCCCTGGCTTTATTCTTCCTTCTCAGAATTGCTTTTGCTATTCAGGGCCTTTTGTGGTTCCATATGAATTTTAGAACTGTTTGTTCCAGTTCATTGAAGAATGCTGTTGGTAATTTGATAGGGATTGCATTAAATCTGTAGATTGCTTTAGGCAGGATGGCCATTTTGACAATATTAAGTCTTCCTAGCCAAGAGCAGGGATGAATTTCCATTTGTTAGTGTCCTCTTTAATTTCTCTTAGGAGTGTCTTGCAGTTTTCAGTGTATAGGTCTTTTACTTCCTTGGTTAGGTTTATTCCTAGGTATTTTATTCTTTTTGATGCAATAGTGAATGGAATTCTTTTCCTGATTTCTCTTTCTGCTAGTTCATTGTTAGTGTATAGGAAAGCAACAGATTTCTGTGTATTAGTTTTGTATCCAGCAACTTTGCTGAATTCAGATATTAGTTCTAGTAGTTTTGGAGTGGAGTATTTAGGGTTTTTATGTACAATATCATGTCATCTGCAAATAGTGACAGTTTGACTTCTTCTTTACCTATCTGGATGCCTTGTATTACTTTGTTTTGTCTGATTTCCGTGGCTAAGACCTCCAGTACTATGTTGAATAAAAGCAGGGAGAGTGGGCATCCTTGTCTT
The DNA here is from genome assembly GCA_029783875.1 of Phataginus tricuspis. Taxonomy (NCBI): domain Eukaryota; kingdom Metazoa; phylum Chordata; class Mammalia; order Pholidota; family Manidae; genus Phataginus; species Phataginus tricuspis. The sequence continues at coordinate 14,111,648 of JAQQAC010015530.1, read as the reverse complement.
GTTCCCAATCTTAGGTGAAAAGCTTTCATCTTGCTCCATTAGCAGCACTGTTGGCTATGGGTTTGTCATATATGGCCTTTATTATGCTGAGGTACTTGCCCTCTACACCCATTTTGTTGAGAGTTTCTATCATGAATGGATGTTGAGTTTTGTCGAATAATTTTTCAGTATGTATGGAGATGATCATGTGGTTTTGTCCTTTTTGTTGATGTGGTGGATGATGTTGATGGATTTTCGAATGTTGTACCATCCTTGTATCCCTGATATGAATCCCACTTGATCATGGTGTATGATCCCCTTGATGTATTTTTGAATTCAGTTTGCTAATATTTTGTTGAGTACTTTTGCATCTATGTTTATCAGGTATATCGGTCTGTAGTTTTTTTTTGTTGTTGTTGTGTCTTTGCCTGGTTTTGGTATTAGAGTGATGCTGGCTTCATAGAATGAGTTTGGAAGTATCCCCTTCTCTTCTATTTTTTTGAAAACTTTAAGGAGAATGGGTATTATGTCTTCTCTATATGTCTGATAAAATTCAGTGGTGAATCCATCTGGCCCAGGGTTTTTTATCTTGGGTACTTTTTTGATTATCGATTCAAATTTCATTACTGGTAATTGGTCTGTTTAGATTTTCTGTTTCTTCCTCGGTCAGTCTTGGAAGGTTGCATTTTTCTAGGAAGTTGTCCATTTCTTCTAGGTTATCCAGTTTGTTAGCATATAGATCTTCATTGTATTCACTAATAATTCTTTGTATTTCTGTGGGGTCTGTTGTGATTTTTCCTTCCTCATTTCTGATTCTGTTTATGTGTGTAGATTCTCCTTTTTTCTTAGTAAGTGTGGCTGGGGTTTTATCTATTTTGTTTATTTTCTCAAAGAACCAGCTCTTGGTTTCATTGATTATTTCTTTTGTTTTATTGTTCTCAATTTTTTAAATTTCTTCTCTGATCTTTATTATGTCCCTCCTTCTGCTGACTTTGGGCTTCATTTGTTATTACTTTTCCAGTTTCTGTAATTGTGACTTTAGACTATTCATTTGGGATTGTTCTTCCTTCTTTAAATAGGCCTGTATTGCTATATACTTTCCTCCTACATCTGCCTTCGCTGCATCCCACAGAAGTTGGGGCTTTGTGCTCTTGTTGTCATTGTTTCCATATATTGCTTGATCTATGTTTTAATTTGGTTATTGATCCATTGATTATTTAGGACCATGTTATTAAGCCTCTAGGTGTTTGTGAGCCTTTTTGTTTTCTTTGTACTATTTATTTCTAGTTTTATACCTTTGCGACCTGAGAAGTTGGTTGGTAGAATTTCAATATTTTTTAATTTCCTGAGGCTCTTTTTGTGGCCTAGTATGTGATCTATTCTGGAAAGTGTTCCATGTGCACTTGAGAAGAATATGTATCCTGGTGCTTTTGAGTGTAGAATTCTGTAGATGCCTGTTAGGTCCATCTGTTCTAGTGTGTTGTTCAGTGCCTCTGTGTCTTTACTTATTTTCTGTCTGGTCTGTCCTTTGGAGTGAGTGGTGTGTTGAAGTCTCCTTGAATGAATGCATTGATTCTGTTTCCTCCTTTAATTCTGTTAGTGTTTGTTTCACATATGTTGGTGATCCTGTGTTGGGTGCATAGATATTTATAATGGTTACATCCTCTTGTTGGACTGACCCCTTTATCATTATGTAATGTCCTTCTTTGTCTCTTGTGACTTTCTTTGTTTTGAAGTCTATTTTGTCTGATACAAGTACTGCAACACCCGCTTTTTTCTCCCTATTGTTTGCATGAAATATCTTTTTCCATCCCTTCACTTTTAGTCTGTGTATATCTTTGGGTTTGAGGTGAGTCTCTTGTAAGCAGCATATATGTGGGTCATCCTTTTTTTTATCCCTTTTATTATTCTGTGTCTTTTGGTTGGTGCATTCAGTCCATTTACATTTAGGGTGACTATAGAAAGATATGTACTTATTGCTATTGCAGGCTTGGATTCGTGGTTACCAAAGGTTCAAAGGTTGCTTCTTTAGTATGTAACTGTCTAACTTAACTCTCTTATTAAGCTATTATAAACACAGTCTGATGATTCTTTATTTCTCTCTTCTTATTCTTCCTCCTCCATTCTTTATATGTTAGGTGTTTTATTCAGTACTCTTGTTTCCTTTGACTGTTTTTGTGTATAGTTGATTTTTTTTTTGCCTTTAGTTAGTATTTGGTTGGTCTTCTTTCTTTGCTGTGATTTTATTTTTGCTTCTGACATCTAGCCTTAGGTGTGCTTCCGTCTAGAGTAGTCCCTTTAAAATATCCTGTAGAGGTGGTTTGTCGGATGAAAATTCCCTCAACTTTTGCTTCTCTGGAAATTTTTTAATCTGTCCTTAAAATTTAAATGGTAATTGTGCTGGATACAGTATTCCTGGTTCAAGGCCCTTCTGTTTCATTGCATTATGTATATCATGCCATTCTCTTCTGGCCTGTAAGGTTTCTGTTGAGAAGTCTGATGATAACTTGATGGGTTTTTCTTTGTAGGTGATGTTTTTTCTCTTTCTGGCTGCCTTTAATATTCTATCTTTGTCTTTGATTTTTGCCATTTTAATTATGTGTCTTGGTGTTGTCCTTCTTGGGTCCCTTGTGTTGGAAGATCTCTGGGCTTCCATGATCTGAGAGACTATTTCCTTCCCCAGCTTGGGGAAGTTTTCTGCAATTATTTCTTCAAAGACACTTTCTATCCCTTTTTCTCTCTCTTCTTCCTCTGGTACTCCTATAATGCGAATATTGGTCCGTTTGGATTGGTCACACAGTTCTCTTAATATTCTTTCATTCCTAGAGATCCTTTTGTCTCTCTCTGCCTCAGCTTCTCTGTACTCCTGTTCTCTGATTTCTATTCCATTAACAGTCTTTTGCACCTCTTCCAGTCTGCTCGTGAGTCCTTCTATTGATTTTTTCATTTCTGTTATCTCCCTCCAGACCTCATGCCTTAGCTCTTACATATTTCTCTGCAGGTCCATGGTTATGACTTTTATTTTGAATTATTTTTCAGGAAGATTGGTTATATCTATCTCACCAGACCCTCTCTCTGGGGTTGTCTGAGTGATTTTTGACTAGACTAGATTCTTCTGTCTTTCATGGAGATAAAAGTGGTCGCAGGCAGGTGGTGCATGTGTCAGCTGGGAGAACAAAGTCCTTTCCTGCTTGCCGGTCACCTTACCCTTCTCTGATGCCTGTGTCAGTTATCTGCTCACAGAGCGCAGTCTCTGGGTTAATCTCCTGAGCTGCCATGGGCGGTGCGGCCCTCAGGATAGCCTAGGACACTGAGGGGGATCACAGATGCGCCAGGTGTGTTCTCCCGTGAGAACGGTGCCCCTTCTTTCCTTCCGGACCTTGCTTCTGCTTTTGCTGCCTGTGCCGGTTACCCACACACCGGGAGCAGTCTCTGGGATAATCTCCTTTGCTTCCGTGTGCGGGCCAGCCCTCGGGGTAGCACAGAACCCTGTGTGGGGTCGCAGGCGTGCTTGGTGTGTTCTCCTGAGAGAATGGTGCCCCTTCTTGCCTTCCGGACCTTGCTCCAGCTTCCCCTGTCTGTGCTGGGCAGCTGCACACCAGCGGCAGCCTCTGGGTCTGTCCCAGTTAGCTGCGCACTGGGAGAAGACTCTGTGTGGTTGCTGTGGGTGTAGCTGTTCTCCAGCTGCTCCACAGCTGTGGCAGGTCAGCTGTTTTGCTTGCAGCGCCGGCTGGGGAGAATGAAAGGCAGGTTGCGTATGGCCGTGAGGGGCTTTGGGGATGCTTTATCCCCCAGGGAGTTAGGGTGCCTGAAGCTCCTTAAGATTCCTAGGCTGCTGGATGAGTGTGCCAGGACGGTTTTATCCAGCTATTAAGCCCTTGTCCCTTTAAGACCTTTATAAAGCACCCGCTTTTCTTTTGTTCCAGGGGAACTGGCTGAGGGGACCCGCTTACAGTGTCCATCTCGGATTTTACTTTTCTGCTACTCTAATATCCAGTACACCATACAATGTGTGTCTGTGCTCCCAGTGCAGATTGCTAGGGCTATTTATTTAGCAGTCCTGTGCTTCCACTACCACCCCTCTCTGATTCTTCTCCTCCTGCTGGTGAGCTTAGGTGGGAGGAGTGCTCGGGTCCTGCCGGGTCATGGCTTTCTATCTTACCCTTTCCGTGAGATGCTGAGTTCTTGCACATGTAGATGTAGCCTGGCTGTTGTACTCATCTTCCGGTCTCTCTTTTAGGAGTAGTTGTATTTGTTGTATTTTCAAAAACATAGTTGCCCTATACTCACGCCACCATCTTGAGCCCCCAGCTCGAGGTCTACAAATCTCATCATTTTACTGGTTGAATTACAATGTAAATTGACACCAAGCCTCAGAGGTGTCCACTGTTAAAGTAAGGGCATAAATCGGGAAGGAATGGCATCTTATAAGTTGGAATGGAAAGACCCTGATGAAGCTAGAAACATTGAGCCCTGTATTCTTAGTCTTCTTTGTCCCTCTGTCCCCAGTGGAAGCAGTCTCCCCAGGCCGTTGGCAGGGGCCTCTCCAGCCCCTTCTGATAGGATTAACCCTACATTGCCTGAGGAAACTGTAATGGCCTCTGCTGAGGCATTTGTCATGCAAGACCATGCTGACTCTCCTTAGAGGACACCCCACCATCCTTCTTTGCACCTAGAGTATAAAGAGACTCAAATATCCCAGGCCTTTAAAGATGATGCACAAAGTGTGGTTTTCTATCCTCCAGGATGAAGTACACTACATCCAAAAGAACTACTTGCATTTTTAAATTAGTGCAGACAGAAATTCAGGGACAGTGAGTGAGAATGGATTTCAAGGGATTGGGATAACTGTGGAAAAAATATAAGTTGTATCAGGCTGAACATATTCACATGGGCTCCTAAGCAGATTCATCATCTAATGTTGCAGTTTGAGGGGTAAGGATGGGCTCTAATAGTTTGGTTGGTTGGCTGAAACATGGAACAAAAAGTGACACACAGTGAGTGAACTGGAAATGTTAGTTCTGCCTAAGTTTAATGTAGAGGAAAGGATTTAAAGGCTTAGGGAGATTACATGTTAGAGTGGATATGTTATTTAAGACTTCACTATAGGAAAAATGGAACTTCCATAGCCAGGATCCTCACCTAATTCTAATCTACTCACCCATTGTGTACATGTAATGATGTAATACTCAGCCTACTGCACAGGCATATGCTTGCATACCCATTGGCAATAAGCCATTATTGCCTGTGTCGCTATTAAAAAGAGCTCCAACTGGTGCTAAAAGTAGAGGAGAGCAGAGGCTGGAGTGGAGACAGAGCCTAGAGAGGAAGCAGTGCCTGAGGCAGAGACAAAAACCGACTTGCAACTTGCAGACTGCTCGGGAAGCAGATGGGGGCTTAACCTGCCAATAAAGGTTGACATAAACCCTTTAACCCCCAATGTTCCATCCCATTGTTAGTTTTCAGTCTCATTGAATCCAGAGTGAGCTTACCCAGAACTGAAACTCCCCTCAGCCTGGAGCCTCAATCACTCACACTGGGAGGGTCCAGGAGACAAACCTTTCATCAGGACTGTGAGAAGTAATTTCTGAGGGGAATTCCAGGATCCCTGAAGAGCCCTGTGATTACTCTTTATGTAGCAAGACCTTACAGTGTGGACTTTGGCCACTGAATTGGAAAAACCTAATGCAGTGGGAGTAATTGGACTCTGGGGTGCCTGGGGCCAAGTGGCAACACTCAACCACCAAAGGTAGAGACTCTAGTTAACCGTCATGGACTCCAGAATCCAAGCAGCAATCAGATTACTCTGATTCATACACACCCATGGTGTTGTATGGTGTTGGCTGATTCCGTGATGTTCCTAGAATAGAAGAGATAGAAAACCTGCTGAATTCTTACTTGTTCTGTATAAGCAAAAATATCTAGATCAACTGAACAAAAACATAACCTACATTATAAAAACAAAGAGTCAAGACCCCTCCATCAATTCCCAGATTTTATAGAGCCTGTTTATTGACCTGGAACCCCTTGAATAAAGACAGGCTAGGTACCCTTAAGGAAGAACCCCAATACACCAAAAACTCATACTGTTTATCTTTCTCCCAGCCTACCCAAAAGGAACCTGCTTTTTCCTGGGTAACTGTGCACTGGGGAAAATAAAAAATTGATATTTATGAGAACTATTAAACACTTATTCTAAATTGACACTAATTCTGAGAGACCTAAAACATCACTGTGGTCCACCAGTCTGTTTAAAGCCTTATGAAGGTCAGTGGTCAATGGAGTCTTACCTCAGGTTTGTCTCACAGTGGACACAATGGATCCCCAAATCTATCCTATTGTTATTTCCCCAGTTCTGGAATGCATAATGGAATAGATACAGTCATCAGCTGGCAGAATCCTCACATTGGTTTCCTGACCTGTGGAGTAATATCTCACACCTGTTAGAATGGCTGTCATTAAAAAACAACCATATGGTCCATATATATATATGCCTTGGATATATACCTTCTGAGTATATATCCAAAGGTTACTATGGTGGGAAAAGTCCACTAGAAGTCATTAGAACTACCTTAATGTAGGAAAATACTAAACTAAGAAACAATACTACATCCCTGGAGGGATTGCAGAGATTAGTACCACCATCAAGGTTCTAAAAGATGCTGGGGTGGTGAATCCCACCACGTCTCATCCCCATTTGCCTGTGCAGAAGAGAGATATATCTTGCAGAATGACTGGATTACTGTAATTTTAACCATGTGGTGATTTCAACTGCAGCTGCTGTTCCTGATGTAGATCATTGTTTTAGCAAATTAATACATCTTCCAGTACCTGGAATGCAGCTATCGATTTGGAAGATCAAATCTATAATGAAATATCTCACACCTGTTAGAATGGCTGTCATTAAAAAAACAAGAGATAACAAATGCTGTCAAGGATGTGGAGAAAAGGGAACTCTTGTGCACCATTGGTAGGAATATAAATTGTTGCAGCCACTATGGAAAACAATATGGAGGGTTCACAAAAAATGAAAACTAGAACAACTATATGATCCATATATTTATGTATATATATGCCTTGGATATATACCTTCTGAGTATATATCCAAAGAAAATGAAATCACTATCTCAAAGAGATATCTGCAACCCACGTTTATTGCAGCATTGTTTACAATAGCCACATAGAAACAACCCTAGTGTCTGTTGATGAATGAATTGATAATGAAACCATGATATTCATATACATATATATTAATATTATTTGGTTGCAAAAAAAGAAGGAAATTCCACCATTTGCTACAACATGAATAGAACTTGAGAGCATCATGCTAAATGGAATTATTCAGACAGAGACAGATAAATGCTGCATGGTCTCCCTATATGCACAATGTACAAAAGTGAATTCCTAGAAACAGAGAGTAGATCAGAGGTTGCCAGGGGCAGAGGAAGGAGTGTGGGGGAAATGGGTGGAGGTGGTCAAAGCATAAAACTTCCAGTTATAAGGTGAATAAGTTATGAGATGTAACATACAGCATGGTTAACAATACCATATTGGATACTTGAAAGTTGCTAAGAGAGTAATTCTTAAAAATGCTCACCACACACACACAAAATGTGATGGATGTGTTAACTATCCTTATATTTGTAATCATTTCACAATATATACATGTATCAAATCATCATATTGTACGCCTCAAACTTACACAATATTATATGAAAATTATATCTCAGTGCTGCTCATAAAATTTCAAAAATCCTATATGTAGAAAGAATAGCATCAAAGTACAGTTCTCATTTGATCTTTTGCCATTTTACTTTTAACAGGGTTCTCTACATTAACAATAAAAATTTATATATATTTATACTTATATAATATATATATTAAATGATATTATAATATTTAGTTTCCTCTGTGTTGTGTAAATAGGTTTCTATTAGAAAGTAAGTTGGCCTTAGTATAAATAAACAATTTAAATTAATATGCTATTAAGTGTTACTAGGCAGCTTTGAGTTGTCCAAAAATAACTTAACAGCAGAAAATGAAGTATGAATTGATGTCTAAAGAAGATCAGGATTTAGAAAATCCTCAAAGAGGAGAAAGGTACCCCAGGGTGTAGTATAATGAACAGGTGAGGCACAGAGGCAGTAAAAAGCAATACAACAAAACAGATAAAGGAGCCACTGAAGGTTTTTTTGTTACTTTGCAATCTCCACATCCCAATATTAGAAAATTATTACAGTTTCTGTCTTTTCTGGAGTCCATTTGTTCAGGATTATAACAGAATTGTTTTATAGTTTAAAGCTTCCAGCTGTCCTGAATGGAATAAGTAGGGATGGAGTACTTTGTGTGTGTTGAGATAGAGCAAATTTGAAGAGATACTAGAATAGATAAGTTATTTCCTACTTTACTTTGGACCCAACTAGCTTGAATGTAAGTTAGAAAGTTTTGCTTTCCTCAGTTGGTCTGAATTTATTATTTTTTCTAAAATCCATAATGTTTATATGAGGCTTAGTGTTGATGGTCATTGTTCCTCTGAATAAGTTATAGTTTTATTCAGGCATTATCCACTTGAAACACATGAAACATGATCTTAGAAAACTGTAGGTAAAACAGTATAATAAGTACCATTTTAATAGAAAAGATATGCTTCTAAAAACATATGTTCAGACTGAGTATAAAATAAGAAGGAAATAGTCAAATAAAACACATGCACAGAGATGTTTTGCTTTGGTTAACAAGAAGGCAATAGCATTTGATTTCTCTTTATAACTTCTTATGACAAAAATTAATTAAATGGACAGTCCCTTTAATCACAACTACATAGACATCATGTTGGATATAGAAATGTTCTAAAACAACATTTTTCAAAACATATTCCTTAACATCAATCCACAAAATGCTCCTCTTCAAAAACATGCACTCTGCATACATAGGTATAAGGTCCACCACATATATTATTCCCTCTTGAAATTACATTGATGATATGATATCAAAGGCTCTGAGAAGCTCTGTAATAAACGAACCTACTTAGAATTGTTTATCATGAAGTGTTTCATGAAACTTAAATTTTTAAGTGCTGCCTTAACATAGTTGAACCTCACAGGGCCTCAGAGGCTTAACAAAGATATGCCTACCCATCAGGAAGGTGTCCTCTGATGGCTAGTTCTCCATCAGTTGGATCAGCTGCACCATACCTAGACTTGAACCTAAGGGGTTTAGTTCCCTACTATCCACTCAAACAAACCAATCACATCCCCCCATAGGAACCAGGGGTTACCTCACCTCCTATTACTACAAAGCCTTTTTCCCACAGTCCCTTTTGGTTCACTTTGCTCCTGAGGGCAACTCTTATATGGCCCTGCATGGTGTGTGGTGTCCTCCTCTCTAGCTGTAAGTATATGTGACTAATAAACTGCTGTCAATCTCATCTGTCCAGTGGTGGGCGTTTATCCATCTCATACAACTTAGGGCAGGAAAGCTTTCCTTCACTAATGAGGTGGGTAGGAGGTGATCAGAACACATGGCTTCCCTATAAAAACAGAGTTCTTTTGCTTGTTCCATTGGAATTAGTGTCTCATGTACCCATACACATATCTGGAGAAATGCTATCCTACATTATTGAGCAAGGATTCTGTGGTTAAAGAATTATCTAGAATTTATTTTCTAGATAACACTCATCAAATCAATAGTAGAAAAGAGCAAAAAAACAAAAACAAAACTTTCCATTGAGAACCTACTATGTGGAGTAAACTCAGCTCTCAGAATACTAAGAATTACAATAAATGCTTCTCTTCAGGGTTATATAAGGATTATGTGATCTGTTTTAGAAATTTTATTTGGGTTAATATAGTAAAGCTTTATGGAAGAACAGTCATGAATGGTCAAAGGGACTTGAAAGGGAATGAAATATTAACTAGTCTCTGAAAAAAATGTATGTTGAGGCAAGTGGGTATAAAGGACAACCAAGTGTCAGCATGTGTAAGAGCTAAGGCACAGTCATGGATAAAAAGGAAACAAGTCTTTTCAGACTTCCAGACTGTTGTATTTTGAGAGAACTAAGAATATAGAGAAACAGTGTACACAGAACACAGTCCTTTGTAGGAAATACTATGGAATAAAATGGACCTGGTAAATGTAGAACAATTTGCAAGGAATTGTATGACCTATGAAGGAGTTAAACTTTATCCAGAAGGCAATAGAAAGAACAACGGTGGCTGAGTTCAGAAATAATGTCCAAAAAAGGATGATAAACTCTAATTCTTTAAGTAATGCTATACCTGACATTAAAAAGGACATAATATAGTGACTGAAACTTTTCTCATGGAGTCTTTATTTAGAATTTCAGTAGGTATGTTAAAATTATATGAACTCTAACATAATGCTAAATGAAAATCTCCAAATACTTCTAAAAAAATCCAGGTGTCAAAGAAGAAGTCTCCAGAGAAATTAGAAAATACTTAGCATAAAATGAAGTAGAGAAAGTCAATGAAACAAAATCTGATTCTTGAAAACATGATTAAAAATGTTACACCCCTAGCCAGACTGACAAATAAAAAAGAGGGATAACACGAATTACCAAAATGAAGAATGAAAGAGGGCATACCAGTACAAACTCACAGACATTATAAGAAAAATAAGGGAATGTTCCTAATTCTCTACACATGAGTTAAATAACTTAGAAAAAAATGAGCCATTTCCTTGAAAATAGTTACAGTGACAAAATAGAACTCACCTATGATGAAATAGATAACCTGAATAGTCCTATGTCTATTAAAGGAATCAAATTTGTAGTTAAAACCTTATTAAATAGAAGACTTTATTCAGAGATAATTTTAGGAATACCATCAAACATTTAAAGAAGTAATAACACTAATTCTACAGCAATTTCTTTCAGGAAAAGAAAAGCGGACATCAGTTTAAATGTTTTTCTGATTTCCCTTGAGATTTCCTCTTTGACCCATGAATTTCTGAGAAGGGTACTGTTTAATTTCCAAGTATTTGGAAATTTTCCAGTTATTATGCTTGACTTCATATAATTTTAACAGAACTAAAATTCTAAACAAAATGCTGTGAGAAGGGTGTTAATATACATTCCTTTTAATAGTGGGTGTTCATATAGTTAAAGAATCAGAACTCTTTATACCCTACTTATTTTATGAGTCTACAATTACCCTGATACCAAAAAATGAAGACATTCCAAGTAAGGAAAGCTATAGATCAATACCCATCATGAACATATGAAAAATTCTCAAAACAATTAGCCAATCGAATCCACAAGAATAATATACCATGGTTAAGTAGAATTTTCCCCAGGATGCAAACCTCGTTCAATACTCAAAACCAATCAAGAAAGATACATTTTTCAGGGCCAGCATTTTGGAATTTTTGTAGGAGAAGAGACCTGTGTTTTTAATTCCTTCTCATCCATGTCCACCTGTATAGTTTCACCGACATCTCAGGATCTGTAGGTGGATCCCATCCAGGATACAGCATCACATTTAGTCATCATTGACTCCTTCAGCTCCTCAGACTGTAACAGTTTTTCATACTTTGTGGCTTTACCAGTTTTGAGGAGTACTTGTCAGGTGTTTCATAAAACTATCTCTCACTTCAAAAAAAAAAAACCAATCAAGAGTAACCCACCAAGTTAACAGTCTAAAGAAGAGAAAATCATTAGATCATATCAAATGAAGTATAAAAGACATTTGAAAAAATTCAACATTTATTCATGATAAAAATTCTCAGCAAAAAATGATGGAAAAGAACTTTCTTCACCTAAAAAACCCCACACCTAACCCAATACTTAATGGTAAAATACTGAATTCCTTCTCAGTATTGAGAAGGTTGGGAAGAAAATAGATATTTTTAATGTTATCACTCCTGTTAAATATTGTAGTCAATACAATAGAGTAAGAAAAAGAAAGTGCACAGCTTGACAAGTTTAAAAAGAGCATTGGTATTGTCCAGAGATTACATTGAAAATATCAATGAATCTACAAAAAAAAAAATCTTGAACTAGTGAGGATATCAAGACCACAAAATACAAGATCATTTTTCTGAAACCAATTGTATTTCTATATGATGTGTATCAGAAAAATTGGAAACCAACAAAAATACAATACCATGTACAATAATTCTCAAAAAATGTTTCAGCATACATACAGCAAAACATATTCAGGATCTGTGCACTGAAAACTATACAAAGCTAATGAAAGAAATCAATGACCTAATAAACCAAGAGGCATACCATGGATTGGGAGACCAAATAAGATATCAATTCTTCACAAACTGAACTATAGATTGGATGCAATTCCAATCAAAATCCCAATAAATTTTTTTGAAATATAAACAGACTCTAATATTTATTTGTAAAGGAAAAGCAATCATAATAACCAAATAATTCTTTTAAAAATAAACAGTAGAGAGATTCTCAAGTTGGCGGTGGTGGAAATCTCCCAAAACCATATATATTTTGAAAATACAGCAAATACAACTATTCCTAAAAGAGTGACCAGAAGATACAGTACACCAGCCAGACTACATCTGTGAGCACCCAACATCTCACAGAAAAGGGTAAGATACAAAGCCGTGACCCGGTGGGACCTGAGCACTTCCCCCACCCCAGATTACTGGTGGGAGGAAAAGAATCAGAGTGGGGAGGGAGTGGAAGCACAGGACTTCTAAATAATCAGCCCTAGTAATCTACCCCAGGAGCACAGAAACACATTGCATGGTGCTCTGGATATTAGAGTGGAAAAGCAAAATCCAAGACTAAGACTGAGAATAGGTTCCCAAGCCAGCTGCCCTGGAACAAGAGCAGACACTTTGAGTCTTAAAGGGACAAGTGTTTAACAGGTGGACAAAATCATTCTGGCACCCTCAGCCCAGCAAGCTGGAAACTTTAAGGAACTTCAGGCACCCTATCCCCTTGGGTGGCAACACAGCTCTGAGGCCCCTCATGGCGATAGGCAGAGTGACATTCCTTCATCCCTGATGGCACCTGGGAGCAAACTGGCTGTCCCTACCATTGCTGCAAACCAGCCAGAGAGCAGCCCCGCCTACAGCAACCACACAGCTTAACACGGGTGCTTCTCCCTGCATGCGGCTAACCACCTCAGACCCAGAGGCTGCTCCGTGCATGTGATTGGATGGCACAGACAATGGACACGGGCATAGAGTCCATGAGGCATGAAGGGGCTTTGTTGTCATGGCAGAACAGGCACCACATGCCTGCAAGCCCCCCAGCACCCTAGGCCATCCGAGAGCCCCCCAGCCCACAGCAGGTCAGGGGATTAATCCAGAGGCTGCTCCCTGTGTGTTGTATTCCGGCAGAGACAGAGGAGATTGGCATAGAGTCCAGGAGGCACAAATGGGGCTTTGTTATCGCAGCAGAACACATGCCACTCATCTGCAACCCCAGCCAGTGCTCTAGGCCATCCTGAGGGCCTCCTTGCACATGGCAGCTCAGGGGATTAACCCAGACACTGCTCCCTGCAGACGGTTGACCGGCACAGACAGAGGAGACAGGCAAGGAGACCGGGAGGCACAAAGGGGCCTTGTCTTGTGGCAAAACATGCGATGCTGGCCTGCGACCCCTGCCATTGCCGTAGGCCATCCAGAGGGACTCCCTGCCCACGAAGCTTAGGGGATTAACCCAGAGATTGCTCTGTGTGCATGGTTGACTGGCACAGACAGAGGAGATGGGTGCAGAGACTGGGAAGCACAAAGAGGCCTTGTCCTTGCGGCAGACACACATGATCCTGGCCTGTGACACCTGCCAGTGCCCTAGGCCATCCCGAGGGCCACCACACGCATGGCAGCCTAGGGGATTAACTCAGAGGCTGCTCGCAGTGTGTGGTTAACTGGCAAAGACAGAGGAGACAGGCATGGCGATGGTTAAGCAGGAAGGGACTTTGTTCTTCCTGCTGACACACATGTCACTCGCCAGTGACTACTCCAATCACAATGAAAAGGCAGAAGAAACTTGTTCAATACAAAATTTCTCAAACACCAGAAAGAGGGCTTGGTGAGACTGAAATCACAAATCTTCCTGAAAAGAAATAAAAATAAAAATCATAAGCATGTTGATGGAGCTACAGAGAAATATTCAAGAGCTAAGGGTTGAATTCAGGAGGGAGATAACAGAAATGAAACAAACAATGGAAGGATTTAAGAGCAGACTGGATGAGGTGGAAGAGACTGTTGATGGAATAGAAATCAGAGAACAGGAATACAGAGAAGCTGAGGCAGAGAGAGATAAAAGGATCTCTAGGAATGAAAGAACATTAAGAGAATAATGTGGCCAATCCAAATGGAGCAATATTCGCATAATAGAGGTACCAGAAGAAGAAGAGGGATAAAAAGCAAGAGAAAGTGTCTTTGAATAAATAATTGCTGAAAATTTCTCCCATCTGGCGAAGGAAATGGTCTCGCAGGCCATGAATGTCCACAGATCTCCGAACACAAGGGACCCAAAGAGGACAACACCAAGACATATAATGATTAAAATGGAAAAGATCAAGGACAAGGACAGAGTATTAAAAGCAGCCAGCAAGGGAAAAATGATCACCTAAAAAGGAAAACCAATCAGGCTATCATCAGACTTCTCAGCAGAAACCTTACAGGCCAGAGGGAGCGGCAAGATATATTCAATGCAATGAAATAATAGCGCCTCAAACCAAGAATACTGTATCCAGCAAGACTATCATTTAAATTTGAAGGAGGAATCAAACAATTCTCAGATAAGCAAAAGTAGAGGGAATTTACCTCCCACAAACCATCTCTACTGTGTATTTTAAAGGTACTGCTTTAGATGGAAGTATACCTAAGGCTAAATAGCTGTCACCAGGGAATAAACCACAGCAAAGAAAGTAGACAAACCAAATACTAACTAAATGCAAAAGACATCAGCTATCCACAAAATCAGTAGAGGGAAACACAAAGAGTACAAAATGAAACACCTAAGATATAAAGAGTGGAAGAGGAAGAAAAAGAAGGGAGAGAAATAAAGAATCATCAGACTGTGTTTATAATAGCATAATAAGTGAGATAAGTTACATGGTTAGATACTAAAGAAGCTGCCCTGGAACCTTTGGTAACCACATATCCAAAGCCTGCCATGGCAATAAGTACATATCTATCAATAATCACCCTAAATGTAAATGGACTGAATGCACCAATCAAAAGACACAGAGTAATAGAATGGGTAAAAAAGCAGACCCATCTATATGCTGCATACAAGAGACTCACTTCAAACCCAAAGACATACACAGACTGGAAGTGAAGAGATGGAAAAAGACATTTCATGAAAACAATAGAAACATAAAAGCAGGTGTTGCAGTACTTGTATCAGACAAAATAGACTTCAAAACAAAGAAAGTCACAAGAGACAAAGACGGACATTACATAATGATAAAGGGGTCAGTCCAACAGGAGGGTATAACCATTATAAATATCTATGTACCCAACACAGGAACACCTACATATGTGAAACAAATACTAACAGAATTGAAGGGGAAAATAGAATACAGTGCATTCATTTTAGGAGACTTCAACACAACACTCACTCCAAAGAACACATCAATCAGACAGAAACTAAGTAAGGATACAGAGGCACAAAAGAACACATTAGAAGAGATGGACCTAACAGACATCTACAGAACTCTATACCCAAAAGAAGCAGGATACACATTCTTCTTAATTGCATATGGAGCATTTTCCAGAAGAGCCCACATACTGGGCCACAAAAAGAGCCTCAGGAAATTTAAAAAGGTTGAAATTCTACCAACCCACTTCTCAGATCACAAAGATATAAAACTAGAAGTAAATAGTACAAAGAAAACAAAAAGGCTCACAAACACATAGAGGCTTCACAACATGCTCCTAAGTAATTGATCAATGCCCAAATTAAAACAGAGTACAAGCAGTATATGTAAAGAAATGACAACAATAGCACAAAGCCCCAGCTTCCGTGGGACGCAGCAAAGGCAATTCTAAGAGGAAAGTATATAGCAGTCCAGGCCTATTTAAAGAAGGAAGAACAATCCCATATGAATAGCCTAAAGTCACAATTATGGAAACTGGAAAAAGAATAACAAATTAGGCGCAAAATCGGCAGAAGGAGGGATATAATAAAGATCAGAGAAGAAATTTAAAAAATTGAGAACAATAAAACAATAGATAAAATTAATCAAACCAAGGGCTGGTTCTTTGAGAAAATAAACGAAATAGATAAAACCCTAGCCAGACTTATTAAGAAAAAAAGAGAATCTACATACATAAACAGAATCAGAAATGAGAAAGGAAAAATCACGACAGACACCACAGAAATACAAAGCATTATTAGAGAATACTTTGAAAAACTCTATGTAATAAACTGGATAACCTAGAAGAAGTGGACAACTTTCTAGAAAAATACAACCTTCCAAGACTGACCCAGGAAGAAACTGAAAATCTAAACAGAGCAGTTACCAACAATGAAATTGAATCAGTAATCAAAAAACTACCCAAGAACAAAATCCCTGGACCAGATGGATTCACCACTGAATTTTATCAGACATTTAGAGAAGACATAATACCCAATCTCCTTAAAGTTTTCCAAAAAAAAAAAAGGAGGGAATAATTCCAAACTCATTCTATGAAGCCAGCATCACGCTAATACCAAAACCAGGTAAAGACACCACAAAAAAAGAAAACTACAGACCTATATACCTGATGAACATAGATGCAAAAGTACTCAACAAAATATTAGCAAACTGAATTCAAAAATACATCAGGAGGATCACACACCATAATCAAGTGGGATTCATCCCAGGGATGCAAGGATGGTAAAACATTCGAAAATCCATCAACATCATCCACCACATCAACAAAAAGTAGGGCAAAAGCCACATGATCATCTCCATAACTGCTGAAAAAGTATTTGGAAAAATTCAACATCCATTCATGATAAAAACTCAACAAAATGAGTACAGACAGCAAGTATCTCAACATAATGAAGGCCATATATGACAAACCCATAGCCAACATTATACTTAACAGTGAGAAGCTGAAAGCTTTTCCCCTAAGATTGGGAACAAGACAAGGATGCCCACTCTCCCTGCTTTAATCAACATATTACGGGAGGTCCTAGCCATGGCAATCAGACAACACAAAGAAATAAAAGTCATCCAGATTGGTAAGGAAGAAGTCAAACTGTCACTGTTTGCAGATGACCTGATATTGTACATAAAAAAACTTCAAGAATCAACTCCAAAACCATTAGAAATAATATCTGAATTCAGCAATGTTGCAGGATAAAAAACTAATACACAGAAATCTGCTGAATTCCTATACACTAATGATGAACTAGCAGAAAGAGAAATCAGGAGAACAATTCCATTCACAATTGCATCAAAAATAATAAAATACCTAGGAATAAACGTAATGAAGGAAGTGCAAGACCTATACCCCGAAAACTGCAAGACACTCTTAAGACAAATTAAAGAGGACACTAACAAATGGAAACTCATCCCATTTTCTTGGCTAGGAAGAATTAATATTGTCAAAATTGCCATCCTGCCTAAAGCAATCTACAGATTCAATGCAATCCCTATCAAAATACCAACAGCATTCTTCAACGTACTGGAACAGATAGTTCTAAACTTCATATGGAACCACAAAAGACTCCAAATAGCCTAAGCAATCATGAGAAGGAAGAATAATGCTGGGGGGATTACGCTCCCCAACTTCAAACTCTACTACAAAGCCACAGTAATCAAGACAATTTGGTACTGGCACAAGAACAGACCCATAAACCAGTGGAAAAGAATAGAGAGTCTGTATATTAACCCAAGCATATATGGTCAATTAATATATGATGAAGGAGCCATGGATATATAATGGGGAAATGACAGCCTCTTCAACAGCTGTCTAACTCCACACACAAAAGTAAACTTGAAATGGATCAAAGACCTGAATGTAAGCCATGAAACCATAAAACTCTTAGAAGGAAACATAGGCAAAACTCTCTTGAATATAAAAATGAGCAACTTCTTCATAAACATATCTCCATGGGCAAGGGAAGTAAAATCAAAAATTAACATGTGGGACTATTTCAAACTAAAAAGCTTCTGTACAGGAAAGGATACCATCAGTGGAACCAAAAGGCATCCTACAGTATTGGAGAATATATTCATAAATTACATATCTGATAAGGGGTTGACATCCAAAATATACAAAGATCTCATGCACCTCAACAAACAAAAAGCAAATAACCATGTTATAAAATGGGCCGAAGATTTGAACTGACACTTCTCCAAAGAAGAAATTCAGATGGCCAGCAGACACATGAAAAGATGCTCCACATTGCTATCATCAGAGAAATGCAAATTAAAACCACAATGAGATATCACCTCACACCAGTCAGGATGACCACAATCCAAAAGACAAACAACAACAAATGTTGGCAAGGATGTAGAGAAAGTGGAACCCTCCTACACTGCTGGTGGGAATAGAAATTAATTCAACCATTGTGGAAAGCAGTATGGAGGTTCCTCAAAACACTAAAAATAGAAATGCCATTTGACCCAGGAAATCCACTTCTAGGAATTTACCCTAAGAATGCAGCAGCCCAGTTTCAAAAAGACAGACGCACCCCTATGTTTATCACAGCACTATTTAGAATAGCCAAGATATGGAAGCAACCTAAGTGTCCGTCAGTAGATGAATGGATAAAGAAGATGTGGTACATATACACAATGGAATATTATTCAGCCATAAGAAGAAAACAAATCCTACCATTTGCAACAACATAGAGGGTATTATGCTCAGTGAAATAAGCCAGGCGGAGACGGACAAGTATCAAATGGTTTCACTCATCTGTGGAGTATAAGAACAAACAAAAAACTGATGGAACAAAACAGCAGCATACTCACAGAACCCAAGAATGGACTAACAGTTACCAGAGGGAAAGGGACTGGGGAGGATGGGTGGGAAGGGAGGGATAGGGGGAAAAAGGGGCATTACGATTAGCACACATAATGTAGAGGGGGGGCTTGGTAGGGATGTACAACACAGAGAAGAGAAGTAGTGATTCTATAGCATCTTACTACGCTGATGGACAGTGACTGTAATGGGGTATGTGGTGGGGATTTGATAATGGGGGGGATCTAGTAACCACAATGTTGATCATTTAATTGTATATTAGTGATTCTAAAAAAACTCCACAGTAAATTATATTGAAAAACTTCTGTGATAAAATGAAATAAACAGTAAATTTTGAGAATTCACTAACTATTTTAAGGCAAGAAAAAATCACAGCAATCAAGAGAGTGTGATTATTTGAGAAGGCATAGACATATAGGTCAATGAAATACAGTAGGGAGTTCAGATATAGACCCACCAATATATGTCCAATTGTTTTTTGATGAAGGCATAAAGTCAACTCAATTGAATAAGAATAGCTTTTTAAACAAATAGTATTCAAACAAGTTAGACAACTGTATGCAAAACATGAATCTCTTCCTAAGCCTCATACCTTATACAAAAATTAACTCCAAATGATTCATAGATCTAAAAGGAAAACAAAACTAGGCAACTTTTAGAAGAAACCCAGAGAAACTAAATTTGACCTTGCATTATTAGATATAACACCAAAATCCATAGAAGAAAATAATTAATAATCTGGACCTCATTAAAATGAAAAATGTTCACTCTTCAAAAGAGAGGAAAACAGTTTGGCAGTGTTTTATGAAGTTGAACATGCACTTGCCATATGACTTAGCAATCTCACTTCTGGTTATTTACCCTAAAGAAATAAATACTTACTTTCTTTAAAAGAAAATCTGTCCCCAAATGTTTATAGCAGTCTTTTCATAATTGTTCAAAACTGGAAAAAAAAATGTCCTTCAAGGCATGAATGGGTAAACAAACTGGGAACCTCTACACAATAGAATATAGCTTAGCAATAAGCAAGAAAAAGCTGTTGAGCCCCAAAAGAATGTGGCTGAATCTCAAAGATATTACGCCAAGTTAGAAAAAATAAGCCAGTCTCAAAAAGTCGCATGCAATATGATTCCATTTATGTGACATTCTGGAAAGGGCAAAACTGTAGGGAAGGAGATTGGGGATTGCCAGACGTTCAGCTTGGGGGAGGGTTTGACTCTAAAGGGAGAGCATGGAGGGTTTTTTTGGGGATGAAAATATTTTGGATCCTGACTGCGATGTTAGTTATAAAAATCCATATCTGTGTTGAAACTCAGAGTTGTACATCAATAAAGAGTACATTTCATACTATGTAAATTTTAAAAATAATGCTTTTTAAAATACTAGAGATTACAGAACACAGCCAGTTGCCTTGATTAGTTAAATAGACAAGAGTCATATTGTTTAGAAGGAAAGGTATTGCTTTTTGTGGGTAGACCAGACAGGAAGATAATATGAAAGAACAATGATAAAACCACTTTTGTCATAGTGTTAGGCAGAAAGCCAGAAATGCGCAGGGTGGAAAGGAGAAAGGGCCCCCAAAGATGACTCAGGGAGTTGATCAAATAGAACCAGAAAGCCAGAAATGACTCAGTGTTAGTCAGATGAAGCCACAGGGTCCAAGAGTGACTCAGGAAATGCCCAGGGTCCCCCAGATAAGAAACATCAGAGGCACAGGCAGAGCACAGCCCCTGTCCTCATTTCACCAATCAGAACAAGCCTAGAGAGCTGACAGCTGTCAATCAAAGACCTCTCTGCCCTGCCAAAAACCACATAAAAAAAGCCTCAGAATGAACATCCACGCCTGCTGTCTTATCTTAGGCAGGCCGGCTCTGCTACTCTGTGCAGTGTATTAAAACTCACTTTGCTCTCTTGACTTTGGCCTCTCTAACTATATCTGACTTCCTTGCGACACTGAGCTGAGTCCTTTCCTTCCTAACAATGGCATATATTACAACCACTCACTGTATGAACTGAGAAAGGAGACGGGGAATGAAGAAAAGACCAAGTCTTACTCCACCCACCCCAAGGAGTGAGCAGCAGGCAGTGTTGAGAGAAAATTTGGGAGAGAAGAAATTATAATAAGTAATCAGTTATTTGATTATATGTCCTAAGTCTCCTGAATAGTCTTCCTGCTTTCAAATGACTTGCAAGTGGGAAAATAATGATAAAAGGAATACAAAAGTGTGCATTTTGCTCTAAAAGCATTAATAATTTATTTGTTGGGTTTGCCCTATTAATGAAGTTATTCAGTGAATATTTCTGGAGCATCCATTACTTGTCTGACTGTATTATATTTGCTAGGAATATACAGTGAATAAAATAAAGCCTCTGGTCTCAGGAGTGTATAAGCTAACATAATAAGTAATGAAAGGTGCTCTGAAGTAGCATGTAGCAGAGTAGGGGGAAAAGAGAAGGAGGGGCAGGTGGTCCTGGTTACTGTCTGGAGTGATCCTGCAAGGCTCCCTGCAAGGTGACACATCAGAGCTACCAAAGTGGAGCCAATAGGAGAGGCATAGGCATACATGGCAGGAGATCTTCAATCTGAGGAAACAAACAGTGAAAGAGTGTGAAGCCAGCCAGTGCCAGGAACAGGGAGACCGAGTAAGGGAGAGGGGGAGGGAAAGGAAGTCAGACAAGTAAGGTGTCGTATGCAGTAGTGCCTTGGCCACAGTAAAGACTGGATTTTTCTCTCTGCAACATGGTCAGTCACTGAGGGTTTTGAGCAGAGAAGTGGTATGATCTGAGTTATGTATGAAAAGAATCATTTTGGATAATGTGTGGAACTCATCTCAAAGAGGGTAAGAATGGAAGAGGGAAGACCAGTCAGAAGGCAGTTCC
This sequence comes from Phataginus tricuspis, assembly GCA_029783875.1. Taxonomy (NCBI): domain Eukaryota; kingdom Metazoa; phylum Chordata; class Mammalia; order Pholidota; family Manidae; genus Phataginus; species Phataginus tricuspis. The sequence continues at coordinate 14,089,865 of JAQQAC010015530.1, read as the reverse complement.
AATAACTTCCTGGGAGATGCTGTGGCTTGGATCAGAGTGATGGCAATAAACAATGGAAAGGGGTTTCAGAATCTACCACCCAACTCCAGTGCATGGGTTTTTTCCCCATACTTCTGAGACATTCTTGGGTATTGTCCAGGTGTCCCACAGTTTAAGTCAATTCTGAGAGTTTACTTGCAGATAGTATGAGATCCCACAGGTTAAGGAGCTCAGTCCTACAAGACAGTCCCCACTTCAGATACCAACAGCAAGTCCCGGTTGTCACCTGTGCTTCTGATCAGTTGGCTATAAATGAGAGGTCGCCACAGGTCCTGCACTGGCTTCAATTGCTTTGTGATAGCAGCTCACAGAACTCAGGAAACCAGTTTACCTACTAGATTATTGGTTTATTATAAAAGGATGTAATTTAGGAACAACCAGATGGATGAGATACGTAGGGTAAGTTACGGGGAAAGGGTGCACAGCCTCCATGCCTTCTCCAAGAGTGAGCCATTCTCCCCAAATCAACAGGTATTCACCAAACCTGAAGCTCTCTGAACCCTGTTCTTTTGGGGTTTTATGGAAGTTTCATTACATAGGTGTGACTGATTAAATCACTGATCATTGGCATTGATTCAGCCTCCAGCCCTTCTCCCCTCCCAGAGGTCAGGGCAGTGGGACAGAAAGCTCCACCCCTCTAATTACAAGGCTGTTTCTCCTGGCAACTAGCCCCCATCCATAGGTGAGCGTCAAAACTCACCTCATTAACATAACAAAAGACTCCTTTGTTGCTCTCATCACTTAGGAAATTCCAAGAGTTTTAAAGAAGCACTATGCTCCTTTAAAAAAATAAAGCTAAATATTATTTCTCATTATAGATCACAGTATCACAGGTTTCATCTGCATATATTGCAAAGTTATATGCAAGAGAATTACTGTGAAATTGGCTATGGTGTGTGTGTTAGTGGTGGGCCAGTGGGTGGATTTCAAGGTTTGGAGTTTGAGCAACTAACTGGGTGCCAAAGGTGATGCCGGGGTTCTTGTTCACGAAGCTGAAGAATGAGCTTAGCAAACAGGCAAGGTAGGAGAGCAAGGTAGAGGCTTTTATTTAGAAATAAAATGATAGGACAGAGCTCCCGGCTCACACCAGGAGGGGACAAGAGAGTCCGGTGTGCTGCGTTGTCTAGGGGTTTTTATAGGCAAATGAGGATTTTTCAAGAACATGAAAAAAAAAAGGTTTAGGGGTGTAGACCTGTACCACTTGCCCTGCCCTCAAGGTGGGCTGGGTTGTTCTCTGCTTGCTAGGGTTGTTTACAGTAAAGTCATGGGTTATGCTGAGATACCCTTCCCTATTTGTAAAACCACTCAATCATTCTAGGCCAAGTTGCTCTTGGCCTTTAGACTTTTAACTGACCTTACTGAAGATGTCTATATTCTTAGTCTGGTATCTTGTTCTTAGAGGATTAGGGTGACCTTGACTTTGCATAATGCTTTACACAGAGTTTCAAAAGGGACTTCTTTGCCCACTGTTATACTGCTGACTGTAAATATCCCACCCTGCTTTTTCCGGAGGCCCTCACCCTACTCTGACTACACCCATGGTCCCTGTCTCAAAGGGAGACATTAATGCGATGGGAAATCATTTGAGAGGGTAAGGTTTGGAAGGGTCCACGAGTTCAATTTTGACGCTGATAAATATGAGGTGACAATTAAACATCCATGTAGAAATGACAAGTAGTAGGTAGTTGGATTTATGAGTCTTGAATTCAGGGTAGAAATAAGGGTTGGAGATACAAATTAATAATTAGGTCATTTCAAAGGGAACCTTGATAATAATTACTATGTTAGAAGAATTAATTTGTTATTTCATGAAAATAGATTGGAAAGAGAGTTTGCAGGTATGAGATGCATGAGGAAGCCATGGCAGTGACCTTGGCACTGGAGGAATGAGGGCTGGAGTGATGCATCAACAAGCAAGGAGAAGACAGTGAGGGGTGAGGAGGTGCGCATCAAGTTAGTGAATCAGGAGTAACCCTCACACCGTGAGCCTGAGCCACTGGAAAACTTATGTTAAATCTGACAGAAATGGGGGAGTAGAGAGGAATCGTGCAAAAAAAAGGGAAAAAGATTAGTTAATTTTTAGATGCTCTGTGATGATAGAATAAAAATGTTTAGATACCCGGTTAGAGATGTGTGCCTGGAAGAGGGTGTGTTTAGAAGAGGGTGTGAGGATCAGAGAAATAGACACTTTGGCTTAGAAATAATAATAATAAATGATAGCAATAATAACATCAAGAGCTAACATTTATTGAATCCTTACCATTTGCCAAACATTGTTCCAGGTTTCTACATGTTTTATTTCATTAGGTCTAACAAAATTCCACAGGCTGGGGACTTTTCTTGTCTTCATTTCAAAGGTGGGGACGATGAGGGCTAGAGATGTTAAATACCCAGCCAAGCTGTCAGGGTTCTAGCTGTGGCAGTCTGACTCTGGAGCCCCTGCACGTAACACAGTGCTATGACTGAGGTTGTGCTCATTGAATATAAAAGGTTATACTCAACAACAACACACACAAAAAAATGGTAGGGTCTTCCTTAAGTGCAGCCATTAAATTAATTTTTATAGCTTTTCTTAATAATCTACAAACTCTTAAACTTTTAAACCTTTTTTTTTTTTCTGCTTTCAAATCTGCTCAAGGAGGGGTCTGCAAACAGGATCATTAAACTTGTAATCAGACAACTTGCCATGCACTGCATCAGAGCCCTGAGATAAAATTCTCTGGTGAAGAACAGCCCACTAAGAAATCTTCCTTTTCTATTAAGTTTATCCTAACATGTTGGAAAACATTACATCACTTTTATTGGATCTCAGTAAAAACTAAACACTATTTATTATCATAATAGAAAACTCTTTTAACAGCATTGGAAGATGAACTGGAAAGAAAAAATACATTTTAGAAGAAAGGAAACTACCATTCAGAAGCAGGAGGCCAGAGGTTAGAAAGGAAAGTAGCAATATTCCCATCCCAGGAAGAACAGGAAGTCAGCTTCCTTTATCTGACTAAAAGCATAAAGTCCTGAGAAATAAGGACTGTTGTAAATCCCCCCTTCCAGAGGCGCCATGGCCATGAAGAGGGTGGGAAGTGTGCACCAAGACGGACTTGCACAAACCTTGTTAAGAGGGCCCTTATTTTCCATTTTCTTCCTCCATATATTTATCTCCCACAGTTTGCCTGCATTGGAAGCCAAAACCCATTTTTCTTTGTCACATCACAGCTCTACAATTTACTATTTGTTGGGATAGTTTATAAGCCCCCAAGCCTTTCCACTTCTTTGGATCTTCACTTAATTCCTAGGAAGGACCCCTCCTCATGTAAAAATTAACATCAAACAAAATTTATATGCTTTTCTCCTGCTAATTTGCCTTTTGTCAGTCTAATTTGCAGGGCCCCTGACAATGAACTTAAGAGGGTAGAGGAAAAGGTTTTTTCCTCCTTTAATAATTGGATTAAATTGAGTTCATACATCAAGATAATTCTTGAGTGTAAGATTAGAATAATATTTCAATGTAATTCTTCAATGTACAGACACAAAAGCTTAGGGAGCAGAGTTTACAACAATGATATCAACAAATTTAACTCAGTTTGTCAGAGTAATGTGGTGCATTTATTCCCACATGGGTGACATCACACAGAGAAAACCACTCCTACCTGGAAGACACAGGGTGTGAGCTATGAGGATGTTGGTGAGAAGAGAAATTCATCTGCACCTTGAAAACTGATGTCAGTGGACCAACAGCATATGTGTGTAGCAGAGTTACCATGTAGACACCCAATACTCTAAGAAGTTACTTTAAGAAGAGAGACATCCTGGTTTAAGGACAATATTGTTGAAGTTGGCCAATGAACTAAAGGGTATAACTTTTAGCACATTTGTTTGTAGCCTTGATAAAGGAATACTCTTTCTGAGCAAAAAGTAGTCAACACTTAAGAAGTGGAACTTTCAGAAGCCAATTTAAAGATTTGATAAACATCCCAGCACGGCAGGAAGCTGCTGGCATTCTTACTTTAACATATCTCTTCTGCTGCCAAAGGGATTCAAGTCAAGTTATCATTTGATGAATACCAGTTCCTTCTTTATCAAAGCTAAAGAACTGATGTAACTGATTATTGCAAATGTTTTGATAATCAAAGTCACTAAAGTGTGCTTGAGTATGGAATATTGAAAAAACTTTTTTGCATTCTTCTTGATACATAATTGAATTAAAATTAGGAGGGACATACTTTTTATGGAGGGACACACTAGACAACAGACTAACAAAAGAATTCCAAATATTTATTAAGGATACAGAAAATCAATCTTAATTCATCAACCAATCACACATTTTTTCCTATTCCTCCAAAATTCCTTCAGGAAAAAGACACATACACACACACCTACACACAACTATTTTCCTCATCATTTGTGACAATTCTATCAAAAGCATGAAATATTCAGCAGAACAAAGCTGTATGGCAAGAAATTCATATGTGCATGCTTAAGGGCTACTTAATGCTTCTCCTGAACGGTTGTAACACACCCTGAAAGTCCTAGGCATCTACTTTATTCCCAGATAAACTAAGGGAAAAAAAGTATTAGTTTGGAATAATATCCTCATCACAATCTAAAAAGTTAATGACAGAAAAGAGTTGTAAAAGGGTATTTCTAGTCATCCTTCCGAAGAACAAACTTTTGTTTGTTTGGCTCTCAACATTCCTGTTGTTATTTGCCTAAATATTTTTAAAAGACCTATCTCCTATATGTGGAATTGAGAATAAAATTTACTGCTGGAAAAATGGAGTAAAGATCTAAATGTGTTCAAATAAAACTCCTTCAACTGACTGAAAATGAAAACATTTGTTTCTATTTCTGGTAAAAATTCACATCAAAACCTTAATATTTAGCTTAATTCATGAGTCACACCTCTACCAATTACCATGGCAATTATAGCTGAAGATCCATATCCCTTTCAATAATCAGTGTCATTTCTTCCCAGGTAGGGTCTGGCCTCTGTAAGTACTGTTGTAATCCCGTCCTTGAGGTTGGTTTAGGCAAGCCCAGAGTTCCACAACTAATAAATCTTGCAAAGTTCATGGAAACACCATCTACAAAGTCTCATCTCTAAGGCTGGGCTACAGACGTTTTTTTTATTAGCAATTAATTATGTCCAGCTGTTGGAGAACAAAGAACGAGCACTCCAAACGAGAGCATCCAGGGAATATTCTTCATGTCCATGGGGTGCAAAGTTCATTTTTGAACGCCACAGAATCAGAAGGAGCATTAAACATTTAACCCAACACTTTCAGCTTCACAAAAGGACAGTGAGGCCCAAAGGTTGTGAGCTATATGTCCAAGGTCAGACTTCTAATTAATGGTTCCCCAGAACATACTCCCAGTCTGCAGAATCTGTACATTATATTTTTCTTAAATATTTTTCTGCTTCTTTAAGGAGGAATCTTAGATAAGGATACCTACCTTCAGCTGTACATTGCAAAGTGTGTGTGTGTGTGTGTGTGTGTGTGTATGCAGGTGGGGCGCGGGGTGGGTGCAGGTGCCCATGGGGAAGAGTAGGAGATGGAAGAGAGGAACAGTAAAGCAACATGAATAAGGGTAAATCTGAATGTATATTTTAGCCAATAGATAAATGTTGTTTCAAACCATTTCCCAGAATTGTTAGGGGGGTGTTTATTTTACTCTGTTCTTGTCCCCACCACAACAAAGAACTGAAGGGCAGAGACACAGTAGTGAAGCAGAGTAAACGTTTTATTTAAAGTTACGCACTTAGAGAGAAAGTGCAGACGACTTCTGAGAAAGGCACCCTGAAAGGTTGAGGAAAAGTTTTATTTAAGGTTACACACTTAGAGAGAAAGTGCGGGCAACCTCACTGAGATTGGGGGTTCTCCCTTTTAAGGATTTTTCAGGAATGTGGCAAAGGTATAGGGGTGAGGACTTGTCAAGTGGTCTCAAGATGTTTATCTTTGATGAGAGACATTACATCTCTTCTATTATCAGTCCTCCAGGTAATTCTGAAAAATTAACTTAACACAAGAAATTTACTGATCTGGTTCCTCCCCAGGATAGCAGCTTCGCTCTGGGAATTTAACAGCCAAGACCGCCTGCCCTGCCCCGCCCGCAAGGTGGGCTGTTATTATTGTCTGTTTGCTAATGAGTACGTTAAGAATCTTACTTCTTAACTTCTTGGGTTTTAAAATGCAATCTTAGCTTTAAGATGGAATCTTTCCTGTTTTTACTATGCTGTTTATATCTGGGCTTGTTCGGAAATTTTATCATGATACTGTCTCCTGCCCAGATTGCAAATTATTTGGTCAGAAGCTGGAGGAGGAAAAAACAGCATATAAGTTAAGTTAAAGAATAAGCCGGGCCTTTTAGCCGGCTAAAGTAAATCTTACAATGGCATGATCTAATTGACACAATGAAGACATGGGCTGCGCTCAGATACCTCTCTTTATCTGGGGAATATTTGGACATTCCAAGTTACTCCTGGCCTTTGGAGCTTCAATTGATTAATTAACTCTGTGAGTCTTTTCTGGCTCTCTAGTTTTATCTGGTTAACTCTTTGAGTCCCTTTTAGTGGGCTTTACTGGCCTTAATTCTCCGTCCACCCTGCTCAGACCTATTCTTCTGCTGAACAGAGCTACTGAAGAAGAAAACGAAATGGCCATTTCGAGTTTTGCTTCTTCCCGCTCTCGGCACACCTCTTACGGACATGATGCAATGCAACGAACTGGACAAAGGGTGAGCAGCTGGCGGGGAAAGAGGAGGGAGAAGGAGTTTGGAATCCATAAAGTGCAGCCCCTCCATTACTGAGCACTGGCTGCAAAATTGCATTTGGAGAGTATTGAACTGCCATCAAACCTTTAGTTAATAGAGTCAGGAATTAATAATGTAAGCATTTCGTTCAATGTCATAATCATAAGGTACTAGATAACAACTAACCTTGCCTCAAAAGCCCCTTTTAGAGTACTGAGACACACCCTCTCATTAGGAATCACAAGGACTTGGAGACACCACCAAAAACCGTGAGAGCATTGTAGCTCACTTAGTAAACAATAAGAAGCATTGTGTCTCCCCTTTACAGTCTCATCTCTTTCTTCCAGCACTTTGGCAGCAGCACAGATGAGACATGAGATTAGTTGAAGGGGTCAGAGGCAAGTCTGCCTTCTGCTCTTCAGCACAGAACCGCTGTGAAATTATGGTAAATTATGTCAGCACCTCTCAGTATTTTTCCAAGTTCTCATCTGTAAAATGTTAACAGTAATCAGTGAAATGCAAACCCTGCATCTTCTTCTGTTCTTAACACATAGTGAGGATTTGTGAGATCATGGTTACCAAGAGCCCATGGTGATTACGGTGCCACTGTTTGAGACCTGCCGTCCCTGCCGTCCCAGCCAGTGGCTCTTTGGAAGGTCTCCCCTCCCAGCCCTCTGCTCTTGTTGCTTTAAGCCCCACGCATAGTCTGGATAACACACACACACACACACACACACACACACACACACACACACACACA
>JAQQAC010015530.1:14066259-14082306 GCA_029783875.1 Phataginus tricuspis | reverse complement strand
CACACACACACACACACACACACACACACACACACACACACACACACTCCTCACATCCCCCAAATCAGGCATTGTACAACTGCTGAAACAGGCCAGCTGTTCTTACCTCTGAGACTGCTGCTCCCTATGGTGGCCATGCTGTCTCCCCATTTCAGTCCTGGGTGGCTCCTTGCCATCCCTCAGAATTCACGTCAGATGCAGTGATCTCTATTAAGTCTTCTCTGTTCCCTCCGAGGCTTGATTATCTGCTTTCTTAAGGCCTTTCATAGACTCCTGCGCCTGTGTCTGCAAGCCCTTAACATCTGAATTGGAATTGGATGTTGATGTGTCTGTTGTCTTTACTACATCGCCGTTATCTCAAGAATTTAGCACATAGTTGGTGCCCAATAAATTAAATAGTAAGTGAGTGAGGAAGTGAATGGATTTTGCACAAAGAGAATTACTTGGGGAGAGGCATTATATAAATCTGGGATAGGCGGCCTTTCATTAGTTCCCAGAAGTGATTCTTCAAGCAACTTATCCATCACCCAGTGAAAAAAGCAAGCTTCGTGAATTTAACACCATGCGTGATTCTCTCCTCACACACACAGAAGTGTCTCATTTCCTGGGACTCTGAGTGGTTACCAGCAAAATCCTTGCCATTGGGCAGACATCCACATACCACAAAACTGTGGCTTGTGACACAGAGGTGGACATCACTAGGAGGGTGACCTGACCCGACTGTGTCCACACACCGTAGTAGCCACTGCTTTTGAGCTGAAATCTGTGGCACTCAGTCTTTTTTTTTTTTTTTTTTTCACATTGTTGATACTTTTCTTCATTCTGGGATCTCTTACCCTGCTTCCTTGCCAAGAATTTACTATTTGTTTGGGAGCTTCTCATATGAGGTCTTAAGTGATGATTTTTAAATCCCCCTTTCTTGGCAAATATGCTCATTTTGCAAAACTCTTACTTCTCAGGTCCAAGAAACCCTTTAGCCAAGAATCATAAATTTTTGGCATTTCTTAGGCTCTTTTTTTGTTAAAATACCAACACAGTCACTGCCCTCTCTCATCCTTCTCCATACAGGAGGTCCTCACCTGCTTCTGGTAATTTCAAACTCCGAATTTTCTTGTATATGAGAACATTTAGGAATCCCTCTTTTTTTCCTTCAACTTGGTAATTTAGTACAAATGGCAGCTGAACAGGAAAAATACAAACTGCAACAATAACAAGTTGATGTGTTGATTCCCCCATCTTCCCATGGGACTACCCATCAGGCTGCCTGGCCTAAAAATAGCTGTGAGAGCAAGACCATATTCTTTCCTTTTTTGAAGTATTCACACCAGTTAGGACTCTGATTTTCCAATAATACAAACTCACCTCCAAATCTGTAAAACAAACAGCCTACTTAAGATGAAGATCCTGGGATGTCAGAGACTAAGGCATATTTGTGGTTAAGCTTCAGGCTCAGCGGAACCAGGATTCTCACTGCTTCCCTCTCCTCTCTGTTCTGGTGCATCTGGATTATTCATTCTCTCCAATTATCAGCCTCTGCTTCTTCAGTTGGCTTGGCCATCACTGTTCCTAACTGTCAAATCATAGGATAAAGGCACCCAGAAGAAATGGATTCATTCTTTTTTTTTCCTTCCAAAATTCTTGAAGGTGAGATTTTTATTAACCTGCATACCTACATTGGATCTCATGCCCACCCCTGGACAAATAAATGATGGAGTAGATGTGGGGTCACCTTAATAATATGGCAGCTCCCACAATAGTCATATGACCAGAGACTGGGGAGGAGGCAATTTTTAGAAAGGGGTTCTGGGTAAAAACTTCTGTTCATGTCCATTATAGCAGCTGTTGACAAATCTATATCTAGCTTAAACCAACCCCCTTCTCTCCCATCACACACTCACACACACACACTTCATAGGCAAAGAATCCACAGGCCATGTCTTAGAAGATTACTTATCTGGAACATGAGAGAATTAATAAATGTTACCATGTGAAATTTTTTTCTTAAAATCTAAACAAATGAATTTCATTTGGAAATGCTAACCCTTGATCTCTAGATCAGTTGAATATTTTGTTTAAAACTTCATTAAATTCTTATCTTACCCAAAAAAGCTGACTTCATTTCTTTTGCAAGATATGCCTACAAGCCAATAGAGATAATAGTGTGTGTTGGTGATTCCTGGAATAGCTAATTTCTTCTTTCTCATGTCTCTGTTGCTAGAATAATTTTTATCAAATCTTCTGTGCACAGTTACCCACCCAAAGTTAGCAATAGGTGAGGCAGAATTTTTCTCACCACGAGAGAACCATGAGTGAATAATGTTGTAGTTAAGGATGGCATTGATCTGGTGTCAGTCCATTATTCTCAAGGCTTTTGGAAATGTAGAATGCACTTCTATTATACTTAAGATCCTTTAGTAAGATACTGGTTCCCACAATAATCCATAGAGCGCGTACAGGAATGGAGTAGCTGTGTTGAAAGTAGGGAGAAGAGCTGTGCCACATAAGCCATGAGGGGCAGTGGTGCAGATTTAATGGGATGCTGACAGTTATCTTTCTTGCTGCCCCACCTATGACCAAGGCCCCCAAATCTGCGGTCATTACCTTAGCTGCCACGTCTGATCACATAATGAGAGAAGTGTAGACCACCTACAAGTCTCTTGCTTAGAGATTATATACATTGAGTTCTCACCTCTAGACTGTGTAAGAGATGGTAAACTGCTCATCGTGAAGCCTGAAGGGAGCAGCAATCAGGATTCCTTTAAAGATCTATGTAACTGGCCCCTGTGCCCCCCCCCCCCACCGTGGGCACAGATGTATGTGGCTTCCAGAGAACCACAGCTTAGTATCTGCTCCCTGGAATTTGAAGGATACAAGGACTTGTGTCTAGCTCATACCAGGGGACTGTGAAGGTCAGTGGCTGGCTGGCTGCCTTGAGCTGGCAGAGGGAGGAGGGGTAGAAACTCCGTGATGGCGGAGTTAAGCAGAGAGGTTGTGCTAGTTCTGTAGGCCAGATGGGAGCCATCCCCAACCCCCACCTCCAAGGAGATCCAGGTGAAGTCACCTTGAAAAGAAACTCTAGCTACAAGAACTGCTTGGAGGATGAGTCGGACCCAAAAAGAGGTGAATCACAAGAAACAAGAATCTGTCAAGGAAATCATAAGCAGCCAGTTGGAGGAGGACACATCTGCGACGAGAGAACCCCACTGATGGGTCAGTCTTCAGAAAGAATCCAGAAGATCCCCTAAGAAAGAAAGAATCAACTCTTGGACTCAGATTGCAATTTACTTAATAAATAAGATAATCTATAATGTCTGTTCCTTACCTTTCCTCCCACCCTTCAACTAGAATTTTGTGTGGTTACCAAAATAGCAGCTCTGAGTGGGAGAGGAAGTGGGGACAGAAGGAGAAAACAAGTCCACATGGCCCTCCCTGCTGCAGCTTCCGGCCCAGCCGGGCTCTGGGTGGCCATGAAATCAGTGTCTGAGTGCTGATGTGGTTGGACTGGAGTTCAGTACTTGGAAAACGGAAACTGCTTTGTTTTTGCCGAACAGTGATCACAGAGTAATAACAATGCCCTGAAATTGCACTCAGAAAATGGGTGTGAAGGGACAGGAACAAAGAAACAGTCCGTTTCTGCCTGCTCAGCGGACTGGTTACTCTGGGGAGGAAGCATTCATGCTTCTGTGTGTTTTGAGTGCTCTCCTGAACAGACTTAAGGGTGGTCTGGGAACTGTGCCAGCACTCCTGGGGCTTGTCCCCTACGTGCAGGGAGAGAGGGACGTGTCTCCCTAACATTTGCTGCTATAATCACAACACTAAATAATATCTGCAAGCAATTTCACCACACCTCCATTAGGAAATTCTCACATTGTCACCTATCTCTTTGTCTGGACTTCCAGTGCCACAGTCTACTCAACCTTTAAAGATCATTGATAAGAAAAATATTCCACCAGAAAAAGCCTCCTCTGGATTCACCAGTGCTCTTTTCTGACCAACTTGAAGAGGGAGACAACGTATCCAACTCATGACGCTGTTGTTTAATCAATGTCACGCCATGTGCATCATCTTTGGGGGCAGTAACATCACACCGCTGACATGTAGCTAAAACCTCTAATCCTCTTTCACACCTGCTGCTAAACAGTGTATTTCCCGTTCTGTACTTAAAATTTATTCTTTTGAGGGCCAAGTGCTTATCTTTGTATTCGGTTCTGTTACATGTCTTTTTTTTTTTCTTCTCTCAGCACAGTAACAACGTTTTTCTTTTTGTTATGATTTAATTTCTCCTTAGTTACACTAATACCACAGAATAGAGAATTAAACCCCTCCATGTCCCTCAGTCTCTCTTTAAGTCTCCTCTAAGATAAAGAGTTGACTGTCAGGCTAGTGGGTGGGTGAGGACACCCACATGGGACCTGACTACCTGGCTCCGAAATTCCCAAGCTGGGTAGCCCGGGGCAAGGCACTTACTGTCCCTGGGCTTTGCCTTCCTTCTCTGAAAAATAGGAATAATAGTGCACACCTCATTGCATTCTTGTGAGAGTTGAGGGACGTGATACACGTCCAGCACATAGCATACCATCTGACCTCGTAGGTTCTTAATAAATCTTAGCTATTGTTGGTGCGTGTTCTACCAAGGAGCTCATTCAGCATCTACTGGGCCAGTCACCAGTTCTAAAATTTATTCACATTTGGAGAATATGCCAATTTAAGTTTGGGGCTCAGAAATTCAGATAATGAGGTTCCTGAATGTTTAATGAGTCCCCATGCCCCACAGGCAGCATGTTGACTTGTCAGAGGTTCGTGGGGGCTCCCATGTCCAAACATCTCTGACCACTCTGCCCATTCTGTGGCTCCCAATGGCAGGATCACTGAGACCTGGAAGTGAAGTGAACCACGAGAGGGAACCTAGGAGTTCCAAACTGCCCTTCCTGGAAATCTTACTGCCCTGCCTTTCTTTCCGAGCCCCCCATGAGAGAGACAACATCTTAGGTGTGGAGCCTTCAGATGCTTGGCCCTGTTCCTGCCCCTGAGCTGGTGATTCAAAGAGCTCTGCTTGTTTTGTTTTCTTAAATACAAGAGAATAAGAGAAAATAAAGGAAGGAAAGATGGATGGAGGGAGGATGGTGCAATTGTATTTGTGAACACCTCCCCGGCAAAATAAGGAGTCTCCCACAAGTGTTTCTCCGACACCCCAGAGCTGATCCACAGGGGCTCACAGTGAGCTCTCTGTGCTCCCATCTCTGGCCAGCTCCCTCCCCCTCAGGGAGGACTCTATGCCTCCTCCCTAGCTCCCACCACCCCCAGTCAGCGCCTCCATCCCAGGGGTTTCCTGTTGCTTCTGTGCCTTGTTCCCTCCGCCCAAGCCCTGTCACCTGTGCTAGACTGGGTGTGCCTGCTCAGCACCCCAGGTGAGGCATTGAGGCCCTTGACTTCCCCAAAGGGCCATATGTTCGGAGGTAACTCTGGAGCAAGCACCTCTTTTTTTTTGAGATTACATCGGTAAAGAGGTAGCCAAGCAGTTTTGCTTTACATTCTTCTGTTTTTACTCACATTATCTTCTTCCCTGAAACTTTGAGTGAACTCATGATTGCAAACCCAAGAAAAATCATCAGATGCCACAACTAGAATCCCCTAGTTAAGGCTTTACAATTGGGTCATGGTGCAGTACCTGTGCACAATTATAGGACCTACTTCCTCAGCATTGTAGGCAACATTATGCAAGTTAATAGCTCCTGGCACATAGTAAGTGCTCAATAAATCTTACTATTATTATTATTCTTTTTTTACTATTACCACTTCCTTTAGGATGTTTTCTCCTAGAAAGTTTCTTTTTCCCTCAGGAAATAAACTCCCTGTGGCCTGCCTCACTGATTTCTCAGAGGTGTCTCTGAGTGGGCCTGGTAAATTGTTCTCCTGTCCTTTGCCCAGGCGCAGAACAAACTGAGATATAAGCCCAAGGGGGAGATTGATGGAGATGCAGAATCCATTCCTTTATGCTTCACTAAGGAGGCAGCATGTTAGTCAAGCCTAAAAGTGTGGGTATAATTTGAAATTTTAGAGGTGTAAGTGCATCCCAAAGAAGGGTGGTGTCTGAGCCAATTAATGGGGAAAGGATGCCAGGACAGGGTCAGAGGCACAGTGGGTCCAGACTTACAGAGGTGGCACATAGGGAGGAGTGGGTTTGTGGGGGTGTTTGCTGTTCTTTGTCTCAAGGTGCGCCCTGTGTACGACTCCCATCACACTGGACACTGCCCCACCCCTACCGAATTGACACCACACTGTATGAGCCTTTTACTGAAGTCTACACTGAAAGTCTATGCGTCAAGAGTGCAATTTGGTGAGGAAACAATGAACTCGAAGAAGTCCTGAGACATTACCATCTCCATCTGAAATATAACCAGAGCAATTCCATTATAATCTCAAGACCAGTGAGAAGAGCCCCAATTTGCTGTCCGCTCTAGTTGGTCTTCAGATGACACATATTGTTGTAAGTCCCATTTTCATACATAATATGAAGTTATTATGCATTTCAGGGTCTTTAGTGTTACCTATATTGCATACAGTACACTCTAATATATATTACATTTAACCAGATTTAATCATCTCAAAACTATAAATCTGAAAAGCTAAAACAATTACCCCAAATATCTATATGCTTATCTGAAGCCATTGAATAATTTTTACCTTTATCCATTTAACTTTTTAAAATTAATACAAATTCAAGACCTATAGCAAATATTCAGCCATTTTTCTATAGCAGCCTACTCCTAATGGTAACAAATTCAGAATATATGGTACATGTCACCAAATCTAAGACACTTCATGGTTTCAGAGATAATAAGATATGAAAAAAAAAAAATGTGTCTTAGAATCAATGGGATCTGATATCTTTTCCATGTGTGAGAAAAAAAATCAATTTTTTTTTAGGAAAAGGATCTTGTATCCTGATACCATCATTTTTAATGGAAAAAATACTGAAAGGAGTCAATTATATTTTTTAAAGATAATATAATACTTGGAAAGTTCCTTCAAGTGAACAACCTAAGGTAAAGATTAAAAGAAGTGGTGGTAATATAATTACCAACAAAGTATAGTTACAGAGTGCTGGAAAATTGGTATTAAATATCCATCCATCCATCCATCCATCCATCCATCCATCCATCCATCCATCTTCCAGAAGTGTAGACAGAAGTCATTTTAGAAGAGGTTCTTTTTATGATGGAGAAATTATCTTTTATGTGTATATAGATAAGACCAATAGGTTTTTCTAGCCATGAGGGAATGTTCTGTCAGACTTTAGTTTAAATGTGTGCTCTGCCATCATAGCTCATGTAGAACAGAGGGGTCCATCCTCTGACATGCAGCCCTGTGGAGAGGGGTTAGACTGCTCTGCACAAAAATGGATTGGAACTTCCCAATAGCTTCTTACAAACTTTTGAAATCAAGGCTATCAGAAACCACGGAAAGTGGTGTGTATCTGTACCAGACACAATTTATTGTCCTGCGTTCAATACCAAAGGTTCCATGTCAATTTCTGCATTACTAATAGAGAAGTGAGAATATACTTATCTTAGATATTATGAATTCAACTTTAATCCCTTTACCTGAAAAAAGACCCAGGCAGAAAAATACAATCAGTGCTTCAGAGGGGAATTCAAAAGGAAAAGGAGAATATTTGAGCTGTTGACTGGAGTTCAAAAAAGTCACTGACAGAGAGGAGTGCGCTAGTTACCACAAGCGTGTGGGTAAATTTGGAAGCCATTGCCCGCCCACTATCCCACAGTCATGCTAGGCACTGATGGTGAAATTTACTAAATAAAACAAAGATACTTTTCTCAGCAGAGAACAATGGGTAAAAATCTGCTTTAGTCTTATTTTGAATTTGAAGAAAAGAGAGGGTAAAATAGTGGAAATCAGCCTGACCAAGCCTTTAAACATAGGAGGATACTAAGATTATCCCTTTTCAGCACTTGAGCACATTTGCCTCAACAAGGGGAGAAAAAGTGCTGGATTCATTCCTCTGTTAAGCTAGAAAATAGAAGACACATATTTGACACTCTCACATTGTGAAGAGTTTGTCGTAAATAATGTGTGTGTGTGCACAGACCCTTGTCAAATGGTTGCAAAAGCCAGTTCCTTAGCAAACCCAGGCCATCCAAAAATGTTTAAACATTTTCTACGGATTGTATAATTGCAACATTTCCTAAAATAATTATGAATCAGAGAAATGACTGCATTCTCATAGATTGTTTTACATTTTCAGTCAGTCCAGAACCAGAAACAATTATGTTGATAAAGGTGCTCAAAAAACACTATTTTTTGTGCTGGAAACACTATTCTTTGGTCTTATTTCACCCATCTCTGCACTGAGTGACTGTCTTCCATGAATTTCTACTATGTCTGATAGTTGTTCAAAAAAGTTATTTTAATGTTAACATTAGCATAAACAGGTGCATATCTCCTGGACAAAGTTTAAAAATATAGTTTTAGTTTTTCAAAGCCAAATTCAAGGCATTTTATCAGTAACATCCTCCTCCAAGAATCATGATCCTGTCTATACATCAGCATTCCATAGTTCTCTAATTATGCCATCTCTATTTCCTAGTTGAGCCCCCAGAGAATCTGAGACAGAAGCAAAAGGTGATAAGTTGCCTGGAACAGGCTTTAAGGACAGTGCAAAGGTGACAGGATTCTCTTGAATTGTGATCATTGTACTTGTATGTGAATTTCATTTTATACAATACATACCAACCATCTGAGTGGCACTTTACATCTCAGAGTCACATATGAGCATCTTGTAAGTCAATCAGTGAAGAAATGCCTTATAAATGCTTTGAAATATTGGCCCTTGTTAAAATAGATTTTATTTCATTATTAAATAAACCAAATTTATTATAAGGATTTATTCCTGTGATTAGAAATCTGTTCCTTGTGTAACAAAAAAATCAGTCAAAAACAATGACAAGCTTTGTGATGTCTTGGCCAGAAAGATGACAGTGTGATGAAATTGAAGCATTATGCTCATCTTCCCAGGTATCATAACATCATATTTTATGTCTTTTAACCTATTCTATCTCCCTCCCATGCAATTTAAAATGTCAAGGGTGAATTTGGATTCTGCACTAGAAAGATATTTCTAGAATGAAATTAGTGTCATCCACGATATCAGAGAAACAAAAAGTGTTCACTAAATGAAATTTTTTTTAGTTTTTCCTTTATGTGGCACCTTCTCTCTTTATTTAAATCCTTGATAGCTGAATACCTACCCTCCAGTGATATAAGGAAAAATGGATATTGTCTTCCACCAGCAGGATTCATTTCACTGACATCCTTGAAGAGTTTTCTGAGCATTTCTGATGTTGGAGACTTGGAAAAATGGCTGTTCCTCTCATACCGACTGAAATAAAAGGAACAGAGCAAGTATGAACAATGGGCAATGGCTGCCAGTCAGAGTGAAATGTGCTTTTGTGTCCTCAGGACATCAGAATGAATGTTTCATACAAAATAATAAAACTTAGTGCTTATTTGGACTTCTAATAATTGATACTTGGGTTACACTTACTTACCTTTTATTTATTTATTTTTATTTTTTATTTTTTATTTTTATTAATTTATGTATTTTTATTTTGGTATCATTATTATAAAAAAATCACATGTGCAACATTGTGGTTACTAGATTCCCCACATTATCAACTCCCCATCACATATCCCATTACAGTCACTGTACATCAGCATAGTAAGATGCTATATAGTCACTACTTGTCTTCTCTGGGTTATACTGCCTTCCCCGTGCCCCAACCCCCATGTTATATGTGCAAATAAATCGTAATGCCCATTATTCCCCTTCTCCCTCCCTTCCCACTCACCCTCCCTGGTTCTTTTCCCTTTGGTAACTGTTAGTCCATTCTTGGGTTCTGTGAGTCTGTAGCTGTTTTGGTCCTTCTGTTTTGCTTTGTTCTTATGCTCCACAGATGAGTAAAATCATTTGGTACTTGTCTTCCTCTGCCTGGCTTATTTCACTGAGCATAATACTCTCTAGCTCCATCCATGTTGTTGCAAATGGTAGGATTTGTTTTCTTCTTATGGCTGAATAATATTCCACTGTGTATATGTACCACATCTTATTTATCCATTCATCTACTGATGGACACTTAGGTTGCTTCCATTTCCTGGCTATTGTAAATAGTGCTGCGATAAACATAGGGGTGCATATGTCTTTTTCAAACTGGGCTTCATTCTTTTTTTGGGGGGGCTCCATTCTTAGGGTAAATTCCTAGGAGTGGAATTCCTGGGTCAAATGGTATTACTATTTTTAGTTTTTTGAGGAACCTCCATACTGCTTTCCACAATGTTTGAACTAGTTTACATTCCCACCAGCAGTGTAGGAGGGTTCCCCTTTCTCTGCAACCTCACCAGCATTTGTTGTTCCTCATCTTTTCTATGTTGGCCATTTAAACTGTGTGAGGTGATATCTCACTGTGGTTTCAATTTGCATTTCCCTGATAATTACTGATGTGGAGCATCTTTAAATGTGCCTGTTGGCCATCTGAATTTCTTCTTTGGAGAAGTGTCTGTTCATATCCTCTGCCCATTTTTTAATCGGGTTATTTGCTTTTTGGGTGTTGAGGTATGTGAGCTCTTTATATATTTTGGATGTTAACTCCTTGTCAGATACGTCATTCACAAATATATTCTCCCATACTGTAGGATGCCTTTTTGTTCTGCTGATGGTGTCCTTTGCTGTACAGAAGCTTTTTAGCATGAAATAGTCCTATTTGTTCATTTTTTATTTTGTTGCCCTTGCCTGAGGAGATGGTTCAGGAAAAAAAGTTGCTCATGTTTATATTCAAGAAATTTTTGCCTATGTTTTCTTCTAAGAGTTTTATGGTTTCATGATGTACATTCAGGTTTTTGATCCATTTTGAGTTTACTTTTGTGTATGGCTAGACAATATACAGTTTCATTCTCTTGCATGTAACTGTCCAGTTTTGCCAACACCAGTTGTTGAAGAGGCTGTCATTTCCCTATTACATATCCATAGCTCCTTTATCGTATATTAATTGACCATTTATGCTTGGCTTTATATCTGGGCTCTCTATTCTGTTCCATTCATCAATGGATCTGTTCTTAAGCCAGTCACAAATTGTCTTGATTACTGTGGCTTTGTAATAGAGCTTGAAGTCGGGGATCATAATCCCCCCCCACTTTATTCTTCCTTCTGAGGATTGCTTTGACTATTTGGGGTCTTTTGTGGCTCCATATGAATTTTAGAATGATTTGCTCTAGTTCATTGAAGAATGCTGTTGGTATTTTGATGGGGATTGCATTGAATCTGTAGATTACTTTAGGCAGGATGGCCATTTTGACAATATTAATTCTTCCTAGCCATGAGCACAGGGTGTGTTTCCATTTATTGGAATCTTCTTTAATTTCTCTCATGAGTATCTTGTAGTTTTCAGAGTAAAGGTCTTTCACTGCCTTGGTTAAGTTTATTCCTAAGTCTTTTATTGTGAATGGAATTGTTTTCCTGGTTTCCCCTCCTGGTAGTTTCTCATTAGTGTATGGGAATGCAACAGATTTCTGTGTATTAGTTTTGTATCCCACAACTTTGCTGAATTCAGGTATTAGATCTAATAGTTTTGGAGTGGATTCCTTAGGGTTTTTTCTGTACAATATAATGTCATCTGTAAGCAGGGATAGTTTAACTTCTTGCTTGTCAATCAGGATTCCTTATGTTCCTTTGTTTTGTCTGATTGCTGTTGCTAGGACCTTCAGAACTATGTTGAATACAAGTGGGGAGAGTTGGCATCCTTGTCTTGTTCCCGATCTTAAAGGAAAAGCTTTCAGCTTCTTGCTGTTAAGTATAATGTTGGCTGTGGGTTTGTCACATATGGCCTTTATTATATTGAGATACTTGCCCTCTGTATCCATTTTGTTGAGAGTTTTAATCATAAATGGATTTTGAATTTTGTCAAATGGTTTTTCAGCATCTATGGAGATGATCATGTGGTTTTTGCCCTTCTTTTTATTGATGTGGTGGATGATGTTGATGGATTTTAGAATGTTGTACGATCCTTGCATCCCTGGAATAAATCCTACTTGGTCATAGTGAATGATCTTTTGAGGTATTTTTGAATTCGGTTTTTTAGTATTTTGTTGAGTATTTTTGCATCTATGTTCATCAGTATATTGGTCTGTAATTTTCTTTTTTTGTGGTGTTTTTGGCTGGTTTTGGTATTAGAGTGATGCTTGTCTTGTAGAATGAGTTTGGGAGTATTCTCTCCTCTTCTACTTTTTGGAAAACTTTAAGGAGGGTGGGTGTTATGTCTTCACTAAATGTTTGATAAAATTTAGCAGTGAAACCATCTGGTCCAGGAGTTTTGTTCTTAAGGTAGCTTTTGATTACCAATTCAATTTCTTTGCTGGTAATTGGTCTGTTCGGATTTTCTGTTTCTTCCTGGGTCAGCCTTGGAAGGTTGTATTTTTCTAGAAAGTTGTCCATTTCTTCTAGGTTATCCAGTTTGTTAGCATATAATTTTTCATAGTTTTCTCTCATAATTGTTTGTATTTGTGTTGTGTCTGTAGTGATTTTTCTTTTCTCATTTCTGATTCTGTTTCTGTGTTTAGACTCTTTTTTTCTTAATAAGTCTGTCTAGGGGATTATGTATTTTGTTTATTTTCTCAAAGAACCGTCTCCTGCTTTAATTGATTCTTTCTATTGTTTTATTCTTCTCAGTTTTATTTATTTCTGCTCTAATCTTTATTATGTCCCTTCTACTGACTTTGGGCCTCATTTGTTCTTCTTTTCTAGTTTTGTTAATTGTGAGTTTAGACTGTTCATATGTTATTGTTCTTCTTTCCTGAGGTAGGCGTGTATTTCAATATACTTCCCTCTTAGCACATCCCATAGATTTTGCAGTGTTGAATTATTGTTATCATTTTTCTCCATATATTGCCTGATCTCTGTATTTTTTTTGGTCATTGATCCATTGATTGTTTAGGAGCATGTTATTAAGCCTCCATGCATTTATGGACTTTTTCATTTTCTTTGTGTAATTTATTTCTAGTTTCATACCTTTGTGGTCTGAGAAACTGGTTAGTACAATTTCAATCTTTTGAATTTACTGAGGCTCTTTTTCTGGCCTGGTATATAATCTATTCTTGAAAATGTTCCATGTGCACTTGAGAAAAATGTGTATTCTGTTCCTTTTGGATGGAGTGTTCTGTAGATCTCTGTTAGGTTCATCTGTTCTAATATGTTGTTCAGTGCCTCTGTCTCCTTACTTATTTTCTGTCTGGTCGATCTGTCCCTTGAAGTGAGTGGTGTGTTGAAGTCTCCCAAAATGAATGCATTGCATTCCATTTCCCCCTTTAATTCTGTTAGTATTTGTTTCACATATGTAGGTGATCCTGTCTGTGTTGGGTGCATAGATATTTATAATAGTTATATCCTCTTGTTGGGCTGAACTTGTTATCATTATGTAATGTCCTTCTTTGTTTCTTGTGACTTTTGTTTTGAAGTCTATTTTGTGTGATACAAGTACTGCAACTCCTGCTTTTTTCTCCCTATCAGTTTCATGAAATATCTTTTTCCATCTGTTTACTTTCAGTCTGTGTATGTCTTTGGGTTTGAAGTGAGTCTCTTGTCAGCAGTATATAAAAGGGTCTTGCTTTTTTATCCATTCAGTGACTCTATGTCTTTTGATTGGTGCATTCAGAACATTTACATTTAGGTTGATTATCGATAGGTATGTACTTATTGCCATTACAGGCTTTAGATTCATGGTTACCAAAGGTTCAAGGGTAATTCCCTTACTATCTAACAGTCTAATTTAACTCAGTATGCTATTACAAACACATCATAAAGGTTTTTTTTCCTCCTTTTTCTTACTCTTCCATTCTTTTTTGTATTAGGTATCATATTCTGTACTCTTTGTGTATCCTTTGATTAACTTTGAGGGTAGTTGATTTGATTTTGCATCTGCTTAATAATTAATTGTTCTACTTTCTTTGGTGTGGTTTTATTTCTCCTTGTGACAGCTATTTAGCCTTAGGAATCCTTCTATCTATAGCAGTCCCTCCAAAATGTACTGTAGAGGTGGTTTGTAGGAGGTCAATTCTCCCAGCTTTAGCTTATCTGAAAATTGTTTAATACCTCCTTCAAATTTAAATGATAATCTTGCCCAGTAGAGTATTCTTGGTTTGAGCCCCTTCTGCTTCATTGCATTAAATATATCATGCCACTCCCTTCTGGCATGTAAGGTTTCTGTTGAGAAATCTGATGATAGCCTGATGGGTTTTCATTTGTATGTGATTTTTTTTCTCTCCTTAGCTGCTTTTAAAAGCCTGTCCTTATCCTTGATCTTTGCCATTTTAATTATTATATGTCTTGGTGTTGTCTTCCTTGGGTCTCTTGTGTTGGGAGATCTGTGTGCCTCCATGGCCTGAGAGACTATTTCTTTCCCCAGACTGGGTAAATTTTCAGCAATTACCTCCTCAAAGACACTTTCTTTTTTTTTTCTTCTTACAATTTATTTTGGTATCTTTAACCTACAGTTACATGTGCAATATTATGGTGATTAAACTACCCCTTTCATCAGGTCCCCCCCACCAACCCTATTACAGTCACTGTCCATCAGTGTAGTGAGATGAGAATCACTACTTGTCTTCTCTGAGTTGTACAGCCCTCCCCATGCCCCCCCACCTTACGTCTGCTAATCGTAATACCCCTTTTACCCTCTTATCCCTCCCTTCCCACCTTTCTTCCCTAGTCCCTTTCTCTTTGGTAACTATTAGTCCGTTCTTGGGTTCTGTGAGTCTGCTGCTATTTTGTTCCTTCAATTTTTTTCTTTGTTCTTATACTCCACATATGAGTGAAATCATTTGATACTTGTCTTTTTCGGCTTGGCTTATTTCACTGAGCATAATACCCTCTAACTCCATCCATGTTGTTGCAAATGGTAGGATTTGTTTTCTTCTTATGGCTGAATAAAATTCCATTGTGTATATGTACTACATCTTCTTAGTCCATTCATCTATTGATGGACACTTAGGTTGCTTCCATTTCTTGGCTATTGTAAATAGTGCTGCAATAAACATAGGGGTGCATCTGTCTTTTTGAAACTGGACTGCTGCATTCTTAGGGTAAATTCCTAGGAGTGGGATTCCTGGATCAAATGGTATTTCTATTTTGAGTTTTTTGAGGAACCACCATACTGCTTTCCACAATGGTTGAGCTAATTTGCATTCCCACCAGCAATGTAGGAGGGTTCTCTTTTCTCCACATCCTCGCCAACATTTGTTGTTGCTTGTGTTTTGGATATTGGCCATCCTGACTGGTGTGAGGTGATATCTCATTGTGGTTTTAATCTACATTTCTCTGATGATTAGCGATGTGGAGCATCTTTTCATGTGCCTGTTGGCCATCTGAATTTCTTCTTTAGAGAAGTGTCTATTCATGTCCTCTGCCCATTTCTTAATTGGATTATTTGCTTTTTGTTTGTTAAGGTGCATGAGTTCGTTGTATATTTTGGATGTCAACCCCTTATCAGATACGTCATTTATGAATATATTCTCCCATACTGTAGGATGTCTTATTGTTCTACGGATGGTGTCCTTTGCTGTACAGAAGCTTTTCAACTTGATATAGTCCCATTTGTTCATTTTTGCTTTTGTTTCCCTTGCCCGGGAGGATGTGTTCATGAAGAAGTCACTCATGTTTATGTCCAAGAGATTTTTGCCTATGTTTTTTCCAAGACTTTTATGGTTTCATGACTTACATTCAGGTCTTTGATCCACCTTGAATTTACCTTTGTGTATGGGGTTAGAAAGTAGTCCAGTTTCATTCTCTTACGTGTAGCTGTCCAGTTTTTCCAACACCCGCTGCTGAAGAGGCTGTCATCTCCCCATTGTATATCCAGGGCTCCTTTATCAAATATTAATTGACTGTAGGTGTTTGGGTTAATGCTTGGATTTTCTATTCTGTTCCACTGGTCTGTGGGCCAGTACCAAATTGTCTTGATTACTGTGGCTTTGTAGTAGAGCTTG
>JAQQAC010015530.1:14032645-14056573 GCA_029783875.1 Phataginus tricuspis | reverse complement strand
CATATTGTTCAGTAATAAGCCAACACCTCTGTCGGTTTAAGTTATCTGGGCAGTCGAGTTGGATGCATATTCATTAAAACAGGCCTGGGTGTGAGGCAAAAATATCAAATGTTCATGCACACTACCACCAGCCGTCACTGATACATGCCATCCGCAGGGCCAGGCAGAGTGATGGCTTTCACTGAGCTGCACAAGCAATCCACTGTCTATCAGCCTCTGTTCCCTGAAACATGAATCTTGCCCAGAATACTGAGAAGCAAATACTTGTTCAAAGTTATCTTTTGTGATTTTTCTACTCTATTGTTCTGGAATTTTTAGCTAGAAATGAAGGAATGGAGGAAGCTTCCCTTCCTGGAGATCTGTGGAATACTTTATGGATCGACTCAGTCCCTGACCAGGGGAAGAGGCAATGCCCAGTGTCATTGTCCAGGGGTATTTCAACTACTCTATCAATGCTTTCATTTTTATTCTTAAACTTCCTTCATTCAACTTCCCAGCCATGTGAATTAATTATGATTTTAGGGTCAGGCAGTAGGGGAAGGACATTAATGATCATAATGGACTATGTAAACAGTGAAGTGGTATAGATATTACTATTGCTGACTTTATCCTGCCTTTCTGAAGCACCGAAAGGCATTAAAGTTTCATGGGTTTCCTAGACTCTAAAATCTAACCGAAGGCATTAGCTGTTAAATGACCTTGTTTACTATTTCCCCCCGTAGAATGTAAGCACAAAGAAGGTAAGTATTTTTACCTCTTTTTACTCATTGCTATATTCACAACTCTGAAAACAGAGGCTTGCTAAATATTAGCTGAATGAATGAAAGCAATGCAAGAATGTTCAATAGATCCTGAGTCATGATGTCAGCAAACCTTTGAATCTCAGAGAACCACATAAAGCCTACTAATCTGGGGTAAGAGTTCCTTTGGTCTCAAGCCTGACTTAGCACAGGTGTGACCGAAAACCAAATACTTAATGTCTCCAAGCCTTAGTTTCCTCATCTTTCAAATGGGCAGAACAATACCTACCCTATGAAATCCACAGCATCATTTACAGGATAAAATAAAATAATGTTTTAAAGAAATAAACATTAGTTTATGAGTTTTTAGCTGTGAAAATATTCTGAAAAGATGAGGAACTACATAAGCACAAGGTATTGTTATTATTAGTATTATTAAAATAGCTGTTCCCTCATTATGAGCCATGGCCTGGCTACTCCAGCCAAAGCTCATCTTCCTTAGCTCTCTTTTGATTCCCTTGCCTTTCCAATTCACTTCCTACTTTCTCTTGCATTGATACCTTATACTTTCATATTTGCACCATGGCCATTCATTCATTTATTGAACAAAATCTGCTGGAGCACCTGTTTAGAGTTAGAAAGGTAAGAAGTTACAGACCTCCTGAGGGCACAGTGATGGGAGAATGTGAGCATGCCACCTGCACTGGGGGAGATGCCCACCTCCTGATGCATATGCTTTACTTTCCAACAGCTAAGCATGGGGACACTGACAGTGGGCTCCAATGAAAACAAAAAGCACAATAAACCATGCAATAAAATACCTGAGAGGATACTTTGACATCTGTGCACATTTCCTTCTCTTACTGTGCAGATCTTCTGCACTGAATAATATTACACCTGTTTCTAAAAGTTAAAGAGATTTTACCAAGTTTCCTGTAAACATAGTATCTCTATGATCTGAAAGACTGATGTGGTCCATTAAATCACAGGCCTTAGAGATACCGTAGTGCTTGCTACTGTTCATTAAATACTTTCTACACGGCAAGTACCATACAAGTATGTATTTATTTACATTATATAATCACAAAAAGACAAGAAAACAGGCCCTCAGAACAAATGCCAGTTGTCGCTTACTAACTGTATGACCTCATCTCACTGTGGCTTACTTCCTCATTTTTAAAGTGGGTGTTATAACAAAACATCTACCTTAAGAATGTTTTGGAGACACAGGTCAAGCAGCTAAATGTATAAGACTCATTACAAATCCCAGAAAAGGGTAAGGATTGGAGAAGGATGGCTGTCCTCATTAAATAACCTTGCCATCAATACTCCTCACGACAAGTATGTATTGTTAGCTTTTATAGGCAAGAATTTGAAGCCACAGTTGTTACATGGCACGGTAAGTAATGTAGCATGAATTCAGCTCAACACCGTCTGACTTCATGGCTCAGATTAATTGAACTATTATAGCCTAGATATTCCCTGAAATATCCTTCCACAATAAATTATATTCATAACTATTAAGTCAATTCAACAGATATTTACCTAACATGTGAAACAGAGTTCTGTATGGTTGCAAGATTATTACCCCCAAATATCTTGCTGGTGTTGGGATAGGAGGATAAAACAGGGAGGTTGGAGGAAGATTAAAATGTTAAAAAAAAAAATTAGAGGAATATTCTGATGTTACATTCACAGACCCTGAGTTGAATTTGTTGAATTTAAAAGGTTGATGAAAAAATGATTCTAATCAAATCAGGATGTGCTGAGTAGAATAAAGAGACAAGTACAGTGCTGTTGGATATAGTTGGAGAGAGAATAATTTCAGCGTTTCACTTGGGCTTGAGGGGGAAAGGGTTGGACAATGAATCAAAGGGTATCAGTGGAGAAGGTAATATTTATACTGGCCCGTAAAGATTGACATGATTTTGAAGAATCTGTAGCGTGAGACAAGTAGTGCATAACAAACAGAGGAAACAATCTGAGCAGAGATCAAGAGGCTAAAAAGCAAAGTGAGGTTTTGACTCTTGGACAACATGGTGGTTGGGGCACCAATCTGTTGTGTAGTTGAAAATCCACTGTATAACTTTCGATTCTCCCCAAACTTAACTACTAATAGCCTACTGTTGACTAGAAGCCTTACCAATAACATAAACAGTCAATTAACACATATTTTCTGTTATGTGTATTATATACCATATTCTTACAATAAAGTAATCTAGAGAAAAGAAAATGCTTTTTCCAATTATCACAAATCTCCCAAAACAATTCCTATATACGTACTGAAAAAAATGTGTGTATATGTGGATCTGCACAGCTCAAACCTGTGTTGTTCGAGGGTCAACTGTATACACATTCAGAAAAGTTGTGTTCAGATGCTCAGGAAAGCTCAAGAATGAAGTGCTATAGGAAATAGGGGACAAAAGTTAGTTTGGCCAGGTGTTAAAGCAGGTCTTAGTTCTGAGACTGAAGTTAAACGTATTCTTATGGCTTTAAGGGCTGGTGAGAAGAGAGGAATGCCGTGGATTTAGCCCTGGGAAGAGAGATCTGATGCCCCATGAGGAAGGGGCCAGGAGGTGGTGGAGATTGGAGCCAGGGGCCCCTCTGGGAAGCTCCTGGGAGCGGTTTATGAGGGAAGCCAAGTAGGTGTGCTCTTGAGCTGCTCCAGTGGAGTTTACTGAAGAAAAGCCAGGACAGGAGACTTAGCAGGACTATCAGTAGAATATAGTGATTGGATAGAGGAATGAAGGGCAGAGAGGAATAGACAATGGTTCCAGCTTTTAGATTCAGTGGTGGAAAGGGTGATGTATCTTACTGAGAAAAGAGGAGTAAGAAAGCAGGAATCTCTGTGACAGGATGCTAGGAAGGAGCAAAGAAGGGTCGGAAAAGATCCCTCCTAGGACGCACTGGGGTGAGATCATCGGTGGGCATTTGAGTGCATATGCCAGACCGGCAGCAAGAGACAGAGGACTGCATGCAAGCAGTGAGACTGAAGGCACAGTTTAGCAGCTACAGTCAACACTGTGGGAAAAGATAAGTGAGAATAGAAACCCATTGTGGAGTAGTGTTGGCCCAATCACTAGGAAGAGGCAGAGCAATCGGAGGACTGAAGAGGAGCCTCTAGGTGGGTACGTGAAACATGTCAGGGAGGAAAGCTGAATTAAAAAATACCTCCTATTGCATTAACTTAAAAGGAAAACAGCCAGTAAAAAGAATTCTAGGAGTATGCTGTAATTGCAAATGAATGCCCCTTGGGACATGCAAGTAGTATTGGATGTCATCGTGTTAATTCAAACAAGCAATAGTATAAAGTAATTAAAATTAAAATGAACTGGTCAAATCATTCCATTGTTCTATTTGCCCTTTTCCCCATAGAAGCAGATTAATTTATGTGCTAAGTGTCTATTCACACGTTAACTTAATAACAACGTTTTCACCAATATCCAAGTATCCACTGTAAAAACACCAAAAGAATAATCCTTATATTTGCATTTTTTTCATAATCCTTGGGAACTGACTGTTTACCCCATTGAATTTAGAAGAAACTGAAAGAGTAGAAAAGTTGGCAATTTATCTGCAATAAGAGTGCTTTTGAAAAAGAAAAGGCTCCCCAGAAAACATTTTAATACTATTGAACATTTAGCGAGAAAAACTTGCAAAAATAACTAACAGCAGTGCAATTGTGGGGCCTGCAAAGTTGTCACTAAGTTTATCCATGGAATAGGCTAAATCCATGGAATGATGAATTGTTAAAGACCATGACTGCCTTGTAATCAACTTCACCATTTAAAATTAAAAAATGTGGACACATCATTACGAGTTGCTTCTGATAGCCCACTGTTCACAGCAGAGGGTTTCTGCTTACCTGTGTTTCCCTGCCAAGCCAGGCTCGGTTGCAGCACATTAAGTTATGTGCTCAATGATGAGTTTGGAGGCACTGCTCCTTAGGTTTGCATCCAGCTAAGGTCATGTTTGGGGGGAAGCCAACTGCAGATGCAGTTTTCTGCCTGCGAGTTGGAAACTCCAAGTTCACTAAAGTTCAGGAAGTTCAGAAAGACAGATTGCAGTGATGGATAGACATGCCTACTTGGTGGCTCAGGACCCTCATGGGACGCCACCACCCCACTGGCCCAGGTCAACAGGCAGCACGGTAATGATGACCTTCTACTCACCTTAGCAGAAGAGTAGGGCTCTATTTCCTGTCTCATGAAAGATCCCCAATTAATATCTGTTAATTTGGTTTTATCTTCTGAACATATTCCATGTTTTGATTCCAGAAGTCCTTATTTAGTTAAAACAGCACTTTGATTTTCCAAAACAAAGGTTTTTTTCACACATTTTTATCTCACTTTGACTGAAATGTAGAAACCAGTACAGGGAACTTATCAATTAAGCCGCCAGGCACCTGGAGAACAGACCATTTCTTTACTTTGACAGTGACCTCATGGCCACATTAGGGGATGTTGGGCTCAGTCCAGACTTGCTGGCTGCCTCTGGGAGTGCCCCCCTCTGTAACACACACACACACACACACACACCACTAGAATGCAAGTCTGTGTGACTTTGAATTCAGGTTTTAAAACAGAAAGAAACTTGGAAAACAAAACATAGTATATATAAGTCTAGAAACAGAGATGAAAAATCTCAACTATAAACTCTAAATTCAAAAGGCAAAGAAGATAACTTAAAAATTTAACAGTTATCAATTATAAATTAATCATAGAAATGAAAGTAAGCATAAAGAATATAGTTGATAATACTATAGTAGCTTTCTATATTGACAGATAGTAGCTACACTTATCAGAGTAAGCATTTCATAATGTAGATAACTGTCAAATCACTGTTGTATACTTGAAACCAATATAATACAGTATATCATTTGCACTTCAGTTAAAAAAATTAATAGTTATCAATGGTGAGGGAATGTTTTCCTATATAGAAAGCTCATGCTTTGGAGGTGGATCATTTGTAGAGAAAATTACTCTGCCATACTCTGTGCTGTATTGCCGTTCTGGTCACTGATTATCTAGTCCAGGGATGGGCACATTTTCTTCTGTAAAGATAAGAATTTCAGGCTTTGCAGACCACGCGATGGCAGCTGTTCCACTCTGCCATGGTAATGCGACAGCAGCCAGAGAACATGCAAATAAATGAGCCTGGCTATATATTCAGTGACCTTTTCTTCATAAAGTAAGTAGGCTCTGGATCTAGCACGTCTATCCTCGTACCCTTTATTCATGGCTTTTGTCTGTTAATCATGAACGTCTTCATTACCAGAAACACCTTGAATTGATTTTTGGAGGCTCTTTGAATTGTTCATCTTCATAAGGTAACAACATTGGTCTAAATCCTTATTAGAAGGCCAAAAATGTTCGTGAGTTTAAAAATTTCCCACTGTCTTGCTAATGGGTTTCTGCCCCGGACAAATTCACCATGGATTCAATGAGCCCGAGGAACGACAATGGAATGTTCTTGGGGTGAAAGGGTTTATACCCAACTTTATTCCCACAGTGGCAGGTCAGTCACTAGAATCCTGTCCACTCAGGGCAAGTCTGCACGCAGCAAGCCAGTCTCTGCCTCTGGGCCCCTCTGCCTGTGCGGCAGTCCCAGTCTGTCCTCAGGGCTGCCACCACTCCAGTCTCTGCTCTCCTGCAGCCGTGCCACCATATTGCCTGGAGCACTGGGCAGAATTCCATATAGAGTCTGTAACAACATATTGCCCACATGTGTGTAGTGAGCTAGCCAACCAGGGTCAGGTGAGAACCTTCACTTTATCCACACCCACTGAAATTTACCCTTGGTCAGAGATCTTTCCTCAGATTTGTTGTCACAAAGAAGGAAGCGCAGTCCTAATGAGCTCGGACCAACGATTTGAACAGAGCCTTGCAGGTTTTCCTGTTTTCAGGCCACCTCCTGGCTATGTAATTTCTACATCTCATTGCTTGTTTTAGAACAATCAAACCAAATTTCCTCATGGATTGATTTCCAAAATATGTATTACTAATTTTCCTAGGATATCACAAAGGCCTGAATTTGTTTACCTATTCAGCTTAAACTGTATAGATTTTTTTAAAGAATTTGTTTGCCTATTCAGCTTAAACTATATAGATTTTTTTAAAGAATTTGAAATATAAGAATATGTTTTCAGAAGGTTCAGTTGTCAAATAATTTGAGGAGATAATCCTAAAATACGTTTAACTGACCTCCAGTACCTAATTACAACCCGTGTGCCTAGATGTCCTACCGGGAACGTCCCATGAAAGAGGGACAACGAAATAACTGTTTCTCTGGCTGATTCTTTCCTACATGACCTTCTTTCTTTTGAGGGATAGTTTTTTTTTTTTTACAATGGTAGCAGAACAAAATGACATGCAGGACAAAAAGTTGTGACACATAAGAATCCCCACTGATAGAACCATTCATTGTAGGAGGGAGGATGGCAAAGCCTCCCTGGTCAGTCACACCTAAGGTCTAAGCCCAGCTCTGCAGCCTTTTCTTACTTACGTCAGCTTGGATAACTACTACTGCCTTAGTATGTTTATCTGTAAAGTAAGGGTAAGAATAATACCCATCTTGGAAACCTCAGAGTTGGATTCACTCAAAAAGTAATTGACGTTTTCCCATGGGTGCCCTGGCGCTCCTTCCTGGCTGTGCCACCTTTAGCAAATTACTTAACTTCTCTGTGCTCTGGTTCCCTCATCTAGAAAATAAGGATATTACCATATCTACCTCTCACTGAGAGAATTAATGATAGAGATGTATGCAGTTAGAACAATACTTATTACATGGTGAATGCTCAATAGGTACTAAAATATTGTTGTTATGACCATTATTTTTAAAGTATATTAATGGTGGCCAATAGACAGCTATGTATTAGGCTTACAGCCTAGCAGGTAAGACAGACAAAAAATACCAATGCCACTGTATGACTTGGACTATCATAGAGGAGAAAAGGGAGGATGGAAGTAAATAGCAAGGGCAGAGTTGTAAACCTGAAAGAAATGCCTTCTGAACTGCAGCCTGAAAGCTGAGCTAAGCGAAGGGGTAGGAGGGCGGTGTCCCAGCACAGGCAGAAAGTAAGAGGGTAATGGAGCATTTGAGGAATGGAGAGGCTCTTCTTCAGGGAGTTTGAAACGTGAAGTACGAGGGTTAGGTGTGGTGAGAAATGAAGCCGAAGGGTTAGTAGAAGCAAGTTTAGGGAGGGCCCTGCAAACTCGAAGAATTTTATTTTTTACCCCAACAGCAGTGGAAAGCCAGAAAAGAGATTTGAGCAAGCAATTGAGAAGCATGTTCAGGCTGGACTGGAAAGACTCCACCGAAAGCAGTGGGGAGGGCAGGCCGCCCAGGGAGGAGGCTGCAGTCCCGAAGTGTGGCTGGGGCTCCGGAAGCAGGTGGTGCTGGTGAGAAGGTGCAGAGGAAGTGGCTTTGTGAAATGTTCAGGTAGGGACTTCACTGACCAGCTAATTCTATTCCTGCTAGGCAGCCATCATTTATTCAACCCACAAGTTAGATTCTAATAAAAATGGGAAGTAGTTGTGTAACAGCCATTAAGGTGTGATTTTACTGACGACAACAAAGAAGCAAATATTTCACTTGATATATAGAGCCTGGGAAAGACACAGCTTCAGTCGATGATGCTTTTGCTAGAACGAACTTCCCCGTGGCGCTTGCAGGTAACCAGGAGCGTGCCGGGGCAGAGGCTTCATTCCAGGACACGAGAGGCAGAAGATCCAGGTTTTGGGACACCTGAGACCCCAAATCTTGTCAGGTAAAGCTGACTCCCTAATTCAGGTTTGCCTCTCGTGCCTTGTACTTTCCCATATTATTTGGATGACAAACACATCATTTAGTCTGATTTTGGTCATAAATAATGGAAGTTTTACTTCTAAAGTCTTTAAAGAGGAAAATTATTTCATGTAACAAAAAGCCTTTAGGACAATTTTTTTTGTTTGTTTAATGGAGTCTCTCCAGCCTCCCCAGCAACCTGGCTCATTTTCTTTCCAACTGAAGACTGTTCTGCATTGTCTGCCACCAAGGAGCCTGGGCGTTGGGGAACCAGTGCAGGAAAATATTGATCTTCTGGGTGTTTCCATCACTGTAATAAAGTCCTTTGTCTGACCCAGCAATCCTGTGTCTTCTGTCCACATCCATGAAATGGTGACTAGCTAAGTTGTTGGCTTGCAAGTAGGGTAAAATCCCAAACCTTTCAGTTTTGACACAGTGTTTCTCATTTGGGGAGCCACATATGGTCAGAGAATGTATTGCACATATAAAGGATTCCAATAAACTGGTAAGTGCTGGAATGAAAAGTCCATTTTCTTCTTCTAATTACTAAATAAATAGCCCAGAATATGGGCTAACCTGGACTATTATAGTATCTAACCACTACTTACGTGCTGATTTCTATTGAAAGCTGCCACCCAAATGCCCAAGCCCTCTGCTTTCAGAACAGGAACTCGGTGCAGCCAGTCTTCACTGAGCCTGTGAAACAGGGTCCGGTTGAGCCGCACTGTGCCAGCAGCTCTGGAATGCTCCTCAGGTGGTACGATCACTGATGGTTCTCAGAAAAGGGGGCTGAAATGACTCCTTCCTTTGAAGGAAGGACCAGTTCTTGGTGAGAGGCAAGGCACAGATCCAAGATGTGGGAAAGAAGCAGGTGGACACCTTGAGAGGAAGAAGCATCCAGCACAGACTCGGCAGGGGCACCTGGGAACGCTCCAGCAGGGTCCTGGGCAGAGCTCCCTGGAAATACAGGTAGGACGGGGTTTCAGGTGTGTCTGATTTATTCAGAAAAATCTGTTCAGGAAAACCCTGTGAAGGGATGAGGGAAGCAGGATAAGGTGGAGGAAATGGGCCAAGCAAGGTGTGGTCTTAGATAAAGCCTATCCCTGACCTGAGCTTTGGCAGGGGAGCTGAGTGGGTTGCCTCCAATGAGGCAGGTGGTTTAGCCTGCGGGACAGCTTGCAGGACACATTACTGCCCCCAGGGCAGCATGGCTCTCATTGGCTGAGGGACTGTTCCCCAGACAACCACAGCAGTGAGCTGCTAGGAGCCAGCATTCCCAGCAGGTTGGGGAGATGTACCATCCTGGATAAGGAGACTGGGCACCATCAGCATCTACCACATACTGCAGCAGTGATGATGTTCTGAGGGGGTCACCCAGGGCCGCTGTTAGAGTCCAGGACAGCATGGAGCATGTGGTTCACAGTGGAGTTGCTGTGGTGACAGTTTTCCTGATTTGTGGGCTCTCTACATTAACATTACCTGCAAGTGTTCTCGACGACTAAAGGCAGTTAGCGCATACGTCATTCTATTTTGTTACGGTCTTCACAGCTCTGGAATTCTCCTGTACATGGAATCATGGTGTTGGTATCTCCCTGTTTTTCCCAAAAAGAAAAGAAGTCAGCTGGTCTCTACAGTCCAGGAGAACATGCAACCAGACATTTTCTTTAGGCACAGCAATATGGTTCACTGTGGTGCAGAGAAAACTGAAAAGTTTTTCCTGCTGATGGGAAAATACAGGTTAAGGAATGAAATTACCTGGTTACAAATCCAATAAAAGTAGAACAGCATTGGGTTAAACTTCTTGGCCACAATGGCTATCTTTAAATTTTGTACTTGATGTAGCTGCACCATGTCTCTGGGGAGGCCATCTCCTCCCAGTCACCAAGTTATTTTTCAGTAAATTCTCAAGTGAAAGTTAGTCCTCAGCTTATACACATGGAGGCCTTTGGGAGCCTAAGGGAAGTATCATTTCATATCACAGGTCAAAAGCGCCATGTGAAGAGGAGTTGAGAGTAAGCCCAAAACCACAGGAACACAAACTTTTTTCTTTATATCCAGACATCTTTAGACCAAGGAATCACAAATGAGTCCCGTGGGGATTGAGCTCTCTATGAGAAGTAACTATTCGAAGTGCACTTCAAGAAGTCCAGAATAATGGAAAATCTACACTAATAAGTATGTAGTAATTTTCCCACTTGACATTTTATAGCCAGATAAACAACACAATGAAACAAGCTCATGGAAGATTTTAGCCTTTATAGAGCACCACCATCTCCCACCTGCCATTCAAATTCGGACCCAAATAACATCCTATCTCCAACAGATCATCTCCACAATAGATGCAATGTGCCTGAGTGGTCATTAGGAAGTACCACTGGGCCTGAAGGACAGTAAGGGAAATCTCCCCAGAAATAGAAGACAAGTTATGTCCTCAAGAGATCTATCAAAGGAATAAAATATTTTGCATAGACAGTCCTTTTTTACACTATTCCTTACTTTGTTTTCATTAAGAAAACAAACATTAATCATATATCCAAGAATGTAAACTGTGAATGGTAACAAGTGGTACAAATGGGAATGTAGGAGCTATAGTGTATTTAACAAGGGGTCCAAGGCAGTCTGGGGGCCCTGGGGAGCTTCTGCAAGGAAAGGCCCCAAAACTGGGATCAGAAAGGATGAATGGA
Source organism: Phataginus tricuspis (assembly GCA_029783875.1). NCBI lineage: Eukaryota > Metazoa > Chordata > Mammalia > Pholidota > Manidae > Phataginus > Phataginus tricuspis. The sequence continues at coordinate 14,045,364 of JAQQAC010015530.1, read as the reverse complement.
AGTCAATACACAAGGCACAGTAGTTCGGCAAAGGCCCTGAGGCAAGTTGTAATGTGAAACCAAGCTCACAGGGTGGTACGAGGGAGAAGGTCACAATGAGGCAGGAAATGCAGGCAGGTAACAAGATTCCATTTAGGATTTGATCCGTAACAGTGGAATGAATATAATGAGTTGCAGGCAAGAGGAAGCCATAATCACACTGGCATTCACACAATGGCAATTTGGAGACTGGATAGTGGGCTGGAAGAGCAAATACAGAGAGACTGGCTGGGTTGATTGCAATGATGTAGGAAAAAAATGCTAACATTGGACTAAGATGGTGGCAATGGAATGAAAAAAAGTGGTACATTCAAGAACTGTGCTGAATTGGAATGATCTTCCCTCAAGGAACTGACTCTTCCTTGTCTGTGTAGATATTTCTATCTTAGTACCAGTAATTCTGCAAAGCACTTAGTGTTGATATGTCATCCTTCTTTCCCTACTACACAATAAACTATTCAAGGGCAAATGTAACACCCTTGCTGTTTGTAACCCTATACTTGGCACAGAGCTTGCACCAAGCAGTCCCTCCACAGAGGTGAGGGCTGGTCACCACCTAGTGAATCCAGATGATGGGAAATGAGGAAGGGCATGCTTCATGAGAAGAGTAGCAAGCAAAGTGTTGACATGGGGTCTGACAGCCAGGCAAAGATAAGAGCAAAAATGGCAGATGGGGAAGAATTCCATGCTGAAGGAAGCTTTAAACCCAGGAGGCAACAGTCACTCTAACGTGTTCTGTGCTGTGCTGTGCTACACTCAATAAGTCTAATCATTTGCAGTAATAGCTCCTCTCAGTTGTATAGCTATCAACCCAACCCACAGTGGTGTATGTTCTTGTTTTTGGAAGTAGAGATTTCAGAAAGAGTTGTAATGCCCTCTATTAACTATAAAACGAACACTTCCCAAGACAGAAGAGGCTCCCTCCCTTGGTCAGCTCCTCTGACATGTTAGGACTTCTTGGGCAGTATCATGCCATGAGCTCTCTGAATACCATAGCTGAGCTGCAGGTCCGCACAGGTGAAGGGCTCCAAAGCTCATTCTTGTTCTCTTCTCAGCACCTGCGACCCCATATTGTTCTTACCCTGGGTGGGCATGTTGGTGACATCAGGGCGCAAAGGCCACAGACCCTGGAGAGCAGGCATAATGGGAGCAGTTGCACTGTCAAAGGCCCCCTCTGTACCCGAGGACACAGACAGAGCATAGCAAAATTCCAGGTCATCTGTGCCACTGTAGTCATCCATGTCCCTCACCAGGATTGTCATGGACAAAGGAACAACGTTCTTGGGTTTCCCTGATGGAGAGGAAGGGCTGGGTGCCAATCAGCAGGAGTAGGCTTCTAATTAGCCTCAGTAGCCTTCTCTGCTCTCATTCTCTTCCCCTGAAGTTGCTTCCCTCATCCCTTCCGTCTTGATTTCTGGAATGTGAGAAGTCTCGAAGCTAGGCTTTCTTGATGCCTGGCTTCCATCCATTCCTGCTGCCCTCGGGCATTGGGACTTCTGGATACTGCTCTTTACCCCGCCACCATCCTCTGCTTGCCCAGCCTTGACACAGCGCATGGCTCAGTGAGCAGAGCACTAGAGGGTTTCTGTGTGAGCCCTACTCCACAGGAGGGAATGGAGGGGTGGGCAGGGTGGGCGGGGAGAGGGGGCCTGAAGCTGTGTCTGCAGAGGAAGCATAGGGTCCAACTCAGCCCGTGCTCTGAGTGGGGGCAGCTTAGGAGGGGCAACGCTCACCCCAGGACACTGCGGCTGTTTACTAAGCAACATTCCATGCAGACACTTGCAGGCACTTGGGGCAGTGCTGTTTCCATATTCCAGGAGGATTCCTAGTGGGACCTCAGGCTGCAAGCTCTAAATCCTCACGTACACACTGATAGCTAGCTTACCTGGCTGCACGTTGCCCAGATCCCCTCTTCCCTCTTCCGTTCCATCTCCCGCCAGAGTGGAGATGCTAGGAATACAAGCAAATAAGACAAAGTCCCTACTTCCTCAAGGACCCAACAGTTGGATGGGAAAGAGCTATTATGATGCCTGCTCTCTGACAGAGGTGGCCGCACAGTGCTGGGGACCCAAGTGGAGAGGCCAGACTTGGCTTTGGGGATGTAGGGAAGGATTCTCAAAGGTGCTGGTTTTCTGGACAAGCTCCTGAAGGCTGCCCTTCTTCTAGTGCCTCTCAGTGCCCTCCTGTATTTCCTAAGCATCCATTTCTGCTATAAAATGGAACTTTGCCTTGGAAAGCAATGCTGGCCTCAGCTGGACCACAGTCAGCTGTTGTCCTACTCTTGGAAACTTACTAGAGAGTTCTTCAGAGGTACATGTGTCACCTGATGTGTGTGTCAGTCACCACACACCCCGAGAGCTGCTGGGGGCACATCCTTGCTAACTGGCCCACTTTAGCTTCACGTACGCATTACCAGCTATAGGTGTTGAACATTTCCTGATTATGTTGTTTAGATGTAGCTGTTTCTTCCAAAGGAAACCACAGATTGCTGACAATTCTTGTGATATGAGCTCAGGAGAACAAGAAAATGGAGGAGCTAACAAAAATAATAAACATTTCATTTCTATGTTAAAAATTCTGTTTCACTTAAAATGTATAGTGTAGGAAATATGCCTGTGCAACAGAATATTCTCAAATTTATAAGTAAATACATAAATTCACAATATATTTTCAAATGTTTCATTGATAGTGATTTTTCATTAAAAATGCTTACAAGCCATTGGTTTACACTGCAAACCCCTACGTCAAAGTAGATAGCTCACCTCCTTTGTATCAGAAGTTCATATCATCCACACCTAGCTAGCTTCAGCTTTCCTATCCTCTGTACCGGGAGCTCTGGTCTGTCTGTCACCACAAGCACCACACCAGCAGTGGAACAAGGAAACAAAAGCAATGCTGTGGGGAAGTTGGGGTTCCTATGGCCAGGATCCTCACTCAACTTAAACCACCTGATGATGTAACTGGCCTGTTGCTGGGCTGCCACTTCCACACCAGTAGGCAATAAGCTATTATTGCACTATGTAGAGAGCTCGGCCCAGTGCTCTGGGTGGAGGTAGAGATGCTAGTGCTCGACCTACAGCCGGGAGAACAGGCTGGGTAATAAACTCACCCCAAAGAATGCTTTGCTGTCAATTTCTTTGGTCACATTGAATCCATAGAAAATTTGCCTGGGACTGAAACCCATTGTCAGGACAATTGACGAAGTTGGCAGGGTTCATTGCTGACCAAGGAAAAAGGCAGGCTGCCCTTATGGGAGGGGTGATTCAGCGGGCTGTCCCTGTGAATGAGGAGACAGTGGATTGTCCCCCAGTGGTATGTGGTTGGAGGTGGCTTGCCTTCTAGAGGACTGGGCCCCACCTCAGGACTAGAGGCAAGGGGATGTGGGTGACACCTGAGGCTGTAGATGTGACCCTTCGTAGAGTAAGTACGTCTTTTGAGAAACAGAGGCAGCGGGAACTGTGGGTTGGCTGCTTCTCACAGTATTAAAAAAGTCTACAGAAGAGAAGGACATGCTCATGAAAAAGACCCAATAAATGGCAGCATGAGAATGCGAGCTGCAAACTTCTGTGGATTCCCTGAAGAAAGAAATGGCATTGATGTGAGAGGAGGCAGCACAAGAATACTGGCATCAAGGTGCCATTGAAGAAGTAAAAGATTCCTTACAGAACGAGATGGCAGCACTGCCAGGTGCTCTGAAGGAGGAAAAGGCCATCAAGGAAAAGGATGAACCCCTGAGGGAAGCACAGGCGGAGGTGGCAGGAGAACGCCAGCTGCAAACATTGAGGTGAAGGTAAGAGAACTTCTGAAGACTGAGCTAGCACTGCTGCGAGGTACAGTAGAAAAGGTAAAGGTTGTAGCAGAGGAGGCACTCAGGGGAGGGGAGAGAAAGGTGCCATCAGCCCCAGAAATGGAGGAGCTGGGGAAGGATAAAGGGGTGGTGCCAGAGGCAGTGACCCCTCCTGTACTGAAAGCACTCCCCGTAGTTGTAAAGAAAATAAAGACCCAGCAGCTGAAAGTTCCCCAAGGAGAGGAGCAGCCCCCTCCCCAGGTCGTGGAGCACTCTATGCTCTGCCCCTATACTCAGGCTGAGCTGGTGGATTTGGGCTCCCAGTTTAGGCCCTCAGAGTCAATATCAGCTTGGCTCCTGCATCTGTGGAACTTAGGGATGGATGGAATTGTTCTGTCGGGATCAGAGATGGGAAAGCTGTCTTCCCTGACATTGCAGCCTGCCTTGAGGCAGCGATTACAAAATGCACATCAGACCCCAGGGAGTCACTCCCTCCTCGATTGGCTTATGGCTCACTTCATACTGTGTGGCCCAATCCGAGTGATCTACCATCCTCTCCTGTTAGACAGCAGGCGTATGCTGAACTCCAACAGGTGTTATGAGAGCTAGGCATGAGAAATGCCATCTATAGTCCAGAGAATTGTGGCCCAGATGAAGAGATTTTCACTACTGGGATGAGAAATATTGTACTTCAAATGACTCCTACATCCCTTTTTGGGTCTCTAGTGGCCATTCTTTCCCCTCACCTAGGGCATTCCATAAGCGAGGTGACACATACAGTAGTAGACATAGGAGAGGCTGAAGCAATGAGAACACAGAAAGAAACAAGGTTTTCTACTCACAAGAAGAATTTAAAGGGCCCCAAGAAGGTTACGAGGACCCAGATGTGGGTTGATTTAATACGGGCAGGAGCACATGGAAGGAAATTAGATGGGAAGTCACATAAGATCTTACTAGAGCTATGGCAATAACTGAAACCAGAGCAGTAGTTCCAGCTGTTAAGACCAAAGAGCAAGAGGTCAGAGACAGAGCCACAAGTCCAGCCTGTTTGTTTGCAAGACTTCCTGCTGGAGAGCAACCAATCTCATTCAAGCCCACACAGGAAGATGATTGGGGAACATGGTTTGACTGAGGGGAAGGTCGAGGTATCTGCTCTGAGGGACGAGGGGTGGGCCGGAGGCCACATGTTGAAATAGCTATCTATTGGTCCCCAGTGAACATACAATGTGTCCTGGCTCTGGTGGACACAGGGGCTGAATGTTCACTGATTCATGGTAACCCTGAACGGTCCCCCAGGACCTCCACTATCATAGATGAATACAGGGGGAAGGCTATCAGAGAGAAACAAGCCCAAATCCCTTTGGGAATAGGACGTCTACCCCCAAAAGAGTATACTGTGTATATATCTCTTATCCTTGAGTATATTTTGGGGATTGATATCCTGCAGGGTCTATGGTTGCAGACTACTGCAGGTGAGTTCAGACTGAGAGTACGTGTGGTGAGGGCAGTCTGAGAGGACATGCTAGGCACACGCCCATAGCTTTGCCTGTGCCTCAGTGGGTGACTAATACCAAACAATACAAACTGCCTGGAGGGCATAAAGAGATTGGAGAAACTCTCCAGGAACTGGAAAAGGTGGGTATTATATTGCCCACCCACAGTCCTTTCAATTCCCCAGTGTGGCCAGTAAAAAATCCAGATGGCCACTGGCATATGACTTTGGATTACAGAGAACTGAATAAGGTCATACCCCCATGCATGCTGCTGTCCCCTCTATTGCAGGCTTGATGGATACCCTCAGTCATGAACTAGGAACATACCTTTATGTGGTAGATCATGTTAAAGACTTCTTTTCCATTGACATTTAGCAGGAAAGTCAGGAACAGTTTGCCTTCAGTGGGAAGGATGGCAATGGACTTTCACCGTCCTCCCACAGGGATGCCTCCACAGTCCTCCATCTGCCATGGACTTGTAGCCCAGGACTTGGCTACATGGGAGAAACCACCAGCGGTGTGGCTGTACCATTATATTGATGATGTCATGCTCACGTCTGATTCTTTTTCAGATCTAGAAGGTGCAGCACCTAGACTGCTGCAACATTTACAGGAGAAAGGATGGGCTGTGAACAGTACCAAGGTTCAGTGACCTGGTTTGTCTGTCAGATTCTTGGGGGCATCATCTGGTTGTGTAAGATCAAAGTTATACCAGAAGCAGTTATAGATAAAGTCCAGGCCTTTCCTACCCCTACAACTGTAGTATTGCTACAGGAGTTTTTGGGTCTTGTAGGCTACTGGAGAGTGTTTATCCTGCACTTGGCACAAATTCTGAAGCCCTTATACCTGTTGGTATGAAAGGGCATCAGGTGGGACTGGGATAAGACATGTGCATCTGCCCTTTACTACAGCAAAATGGGCAGTTAAGGCTGTGCAGGCCTTGAGTGTGATAGACCCATCAAAGCCCTGTGAGCTGGATGTTCATGTCACTGAAGACGGTTATGGCTGGGGTCTCTGGCAGCAGCTTGAACAAACTCGCCAACCTATTGGATTCTGGTCACAACTCTGGAAAGGGGCAGAGGTATGATACACTTTGATAGAAAAACAACTGGCTGCCATGTATCATGCCCTGCTGGCTACAGAACCCATCACTGGAATGGCCCCAATAAAGGTAATAACCACCTATCCCATTTTGGGGTGGGGATGAGACTGGACCCAAATGCCAAGGAGTAGTGTGGCACAAATGCCCACACTAGCCAAGTGGGGTGCTTACCTACAGCAGCATAGTGCCCTGCCTAGTAGCCCCTTGAGTGAAGAACTCCAACAACATATACTAGTGAAAAGCAAGAACTTGCTTTTGAACCATTAGTAGCACAGAGTCCCTATCTGCAGGGAAGAGCCCCTATACCCGAAGATGCATGGTACACAGATGGCTCCAGCAGTGGGCAGCCCCCAAAATGGAGCGCCTTAGCTTTCCATCCTAAGACTGAGACAACATGGATGGAAGATGGTGAGGGGAAGAGCAGCTAATGGGCAGAGTTGCGGGCTGAGTGACATGTGATCAACCAGGAGCCCGTCCCTATAGTTGTCTGCACTGATGGCTGGGCTGTCTATTGGGGCTTGACCCTGTGGCTACCAACCTGGTACGATGCCAACTGACTGGTTGGTCACTGACCCCTCTGGGGGAAAGAATTGTGGCAAGATTTATGGGCCTGTGGTCAGACTAAAATAATTACAGTATACCATTTGACAGGTCATTTGCCACTGGCATCCCAAGGAAATGATGAAGCAGATAAATTGGCCCAGATACGTTGGTTAGAAGGAAAGCCTGCGTCTGATGTAGCCCAATGGTTACATAAACATTTGTTGCATGCAGGACAAAAGACAATGTGGGCTGTAGCCTGTCGGTGGGGCTTGCCTTTGATCTTTGAAGAAGTTAGTAGAGCCCGGCAGAAGTGTGTCGTGTGCTCCAGAAGGGACTTACGCTGAGTTCCACAGCAACATGGGACAATAGCTAAGGGGCCTATACCCCTTATCAGGTGGCAGATAGACTATATAGGGCCTCTACCTGTGTCAGAAGGATATCAGTATGCGATGACTTGTGTAGACACAGCTACCCATTGTGCAGACCAGCAGATGACCAAAAGAGGCCTGGAGCATCTCTTTGCCGCCTATGGCAGACCACATTGAGAGTGATCGGGGCACCCATTTTACTGGATATACCCTGCAAGAATGGGTGTGACAGCTGGGAATCAAATTGAAGTTTCATGTGCCATACATTCCTACCACAGCAGGCATGACAGAGAGGCACAACCGATTGTTAAAATCCGGACTGATGTCAGATACCAATAGTCTGCAGGGATGGTCAGTCTGCTTATGGACCATGTTACAGCGTTTTAACGAGAGACCCTGAAAGGGAGCCCTGAGCCCCACAGACGTGTTAACACATATGGCTGCCTCCCCTATACAACTGCAAGTGCAAACCAAGGAAGAATCATTGAAGCTGAGATTCGGCCACCAGAATAATGTCTTGTTGCAGCACCAACTGCATTGAACCCCAGAGACTCTATTGAGTGGAGGTGGCCTTGGACCTTTCGACACATGGACCAACGATGGCTGGCTCTCCTGGCACCTTGGGGACAAGGCCTGGAAGCTGACCTCCTGTGTATTCCTCAAATAACACCAGAGTGTTAGGGGGCCGCCAAGGTTCACAGTAGTATATCCTGAATGGCCGGAAGGTAGGAGCATCTTACCGGGGAGTTTTGTTTTATCATTATGGCCAGTGCATGCACCTCCAGTAGCACTATATATAGACCCTTCAGTAACCCCCATGGGGAAAGGAGTAAAAGTATGGTATAGTAGACCTGGAAGGGACCACCTTCCTGCTACAGGCCTATCACAGGACCACTCTCTTGCATGCGTCCTACCTGATGGACAAGATTTGCCTATGTTGGTGTCATGAAAACATGTATCTTATTGCCCCCTAAGGTCTTTGTGGATTGGGAACTTCCTCTGGCTTGAGGATTATTATAATTTTTGTTACCTGTGTCTTGTTGCATCTTAATTTTTGTTATTATCTCTAAGTTGTTGTTATCCTCTATTGCTGTTGTGGAATCTGGTTACAGTGCTCCAGCTTTCTTGCACAGGGACTATTGTGGAAGATTGAAAGCGTGTAGATTGTAAGGTGAGAGTCCTGGAGGGGTGGAGTGTGGGGAAGTTGGGGTTCCTGTGGCCAGGATCCTCACTGAACTTAAACCACCTGATGATGTAACTGGCCTGTTGCTAGGCTACCACTTCCACCCCCATAAGCAATAAGCTATTATTGCACTATACAGAGCGCTTGGCCCAGTGCTCTGGGCAGAGGCAGAGACACTCGTGTTTGACCAACTGCCGGGAGAACAAGCTGGGTAATAAACCCTTTTCACCCCAAAGAACGTTTTGCTGTCAATTTCTTTGGTTACATTGAATCCATAGTGAACTTGCCCAGGGCTGAAACCCATTGGCAAGACAAATGTCTTCAGGAAATTGCAAGGTAGATGCACAGATGGACCCTTCCTGCTTCCTGGCTGAAACCCTGTGCAGGTATGAAAGAGACAGAAAGCTCTACACCTTCTGGATGTGGGAACCACCCCCCGCCCCCACTGACAGGCACACTGCTCGCCTTCCGTGGGGAGCTGTGCCAAGCTTCACCATAGTTTTGTGAAGTCTTCTCTTTGATTTGGCTTCTGGTGGTCTGCCGTTTGAAGTCTTACCTTGTTCTAGGTGGAAACCATGTAAATCTATCACATTTTATGTTGTTTCCATTCTAAACTATGAATTCATTGGTCCTGGTCCAAACCAAACCTCAGCCCTGATTTCTTCAATATTTAGCCCATGTTTATAAACATCAGAGAACCTCCCAGCCAACCTGCCTTGAATATAAAGCTTCTATACCCACATTTTACATAGCCCTGCTTTTAAAATCAGCAAGGCTGTGATCAATTGTTCAAGACCCACAGCTTCCCTTCAGTTGTGTTATATGTAACTGTTATATTGTTTGTTTAAAAAAACAAGAAAGATTATTTGGTGATTCAAACAGAGGAAGCTTAATAGATTTGTAATGATCTTGGCAATCATTTCAAAGCTGCAAGAGCTAATCATTGTAGATCTAGCTACATATCCTGACAGGCACATGGACAACATTAAACAGAAATCTTCCCACAAGGATTCTTTTAGAGTAGTACTACAATCTGCTGAATGTTCTCCTTCACTTTCTGCAGAAAGGCCACAGTCCCTTTTTAAACAAATACTCTAATGCTTTCTACATATTGCATTTGTAAAAAATACATACACCTGTGCAAAGTCCCCAATGGGAGCATTATTGCATGTGGCAACATGTCACACAGTTTGCACCGAGACACTGCAGAGTTAACACCATCTGTGGAAGATGTTGGCTCTGTAATGAATGCTTATATTGTATGTACAGTAGAAACACACCATGTGTATTACACCCTATAAATGTTATACAGGAAATTAACATAAAAGCATTTGCAAAGTAAAAGTTTACATATCTCTCTCCTATGGAGGGTCCCAAGACTTCACCCTGAAGCACTGGGCAGGGATGTTTTATAAATCCACATGTGTATCTTCATCAGTCCCAAATATGCAGAGAGAAAAAGCCTCTGTTTGTTTTCCTTTCCTAATATTTATTATAGCACCTGGGACACATGAGCAGGAGATGCAGACCTCTGGTTAAATTCAGAGGCTGTGGTGTAGGAAAGTGTGTGTGCGGCTGCCCCCCATGCTGAGCCTGACAGAAAAGAGAGAGGAGGCCACCGAGGCTTCTTGGGCACTGGCAGGCTTCCTTTACGTGCTAGCAGTGACTGCTTACTGCCGAGGTCAGCATGCAGTTTGGTGTGCACAGACGGGATACATGGGAAGGAAGGATGTGGTGGTATTTAAAAGTTTGGTGCTGCCAGGCCACCTGGCCAAAGAAGGTGAGTCTTAAATCATGAGTGAGAAAAACAGAAAGGAGACGAGGCAGGATACATACATGTGTTGTACAGGCTAAAAGCAAACAACCTGATAAACTGAGGTTTAGAAACTGGGAGGAGAGGACATGTCTTAACATACATAGGTTGTTTACATATACCACTGTTTTCATTGCAAATAACCTGCATCTACTTTGTGGTGTAGGAACATCCCATGCAGACTTCTGTGGGGAGTTCTCATCATACTGTTGTCCTTATCAAAGCCTTTGTGGATTTTGAAATTGAGTTTCTTACTCACAAATCAGGCAGCAAGGTGAATGCTGATTTCTAACCAAACAAGAGATTATTGAAGGTAAATTGGAATGTCTCATAGTTAATTCATGGCCTTCCTCCCTATCTTCATTTATTTAACAGCTACTGTCATTCATCACATCTAAGACACATTGACTGCCATGTGCACCCTTATTTCATGTGCATGTAAGAAAAACAATATGCTCAATTTTAACTGTAAGAGCCATCGATTGAAAGGTGCACATTGATTTCAGAGGTATTAAATGTGAAAATATACATGACTTAGAATTCATGAAATAGTGTATGTGCTGTTCGCCTAGTGGATGTCAGGAACTGTAGAGACTTTCCTCCTTTATTTAGGGAGCTTACTGCCCACTCATATAGGGGCCAAAGCTACGTCTGTAATGCCTTCAGTTCTTCCATAGGACTGACTGCAAGGAAGCCACTCTCTCTCTCCAGCATTTCACTTCAGAAAGGCATGTTAGCTAGCCCTTTATGCCTGCTATGTTGTACACATGAGAAAGAAGTAAAAGAAATAGGAAGGTACAAATCTCCAAAATAGCACGAAATTTGAATTCTACAGTGCTGAAAACTTTATGCAAGCTAATTTCAGTGACTCCCCATTGATTCCTGGTTTTTTTGCAAATACGTCACCTATATCTATTCCTTGTGAACAAATAGTATGGACTAGTTCATTTCTAGAAAATAAGCCTGTGCCATTTCACGGACAGTAGTACCCTGTGGATGGAGAGGAAGGGGAGAGGCTGTGTTGAGAAGAACTTAGATGGAGATCCCCTAGTGCTCTACGAGTAGAGCCCGGAGGAAAGTTTTGCTTTTATGGGATTTGTTATCAGAGTGGGAGGTGGGAGATAGCGTCAGTTAACTGGTTTCCTTATCTTTAATAGTTGAGAGTTAAAATATATTATTGAGTAAACTCAAGGAGTAGAGGTATAATTCCCTATAGTAGCATAAACATGAATGCTGACACGGGGTCATCCAAAAGCCTAAGCAGATGGTGAAGAGAAATGGGGATGAAAAACGAGTAAGTAAGGAAGCCTAGTTTCCCTCTGCATAAAGGTAAATGGGTTAAACTTATCATTAAAAGAGTGTCAAATTGGAACACAAAGCAGAGCAGACAGAAGGAATGAATAAATGCAAAATTGGACCCAATCATCAGAAAACAAAGATTACAGAAATAAAAAAATGAAAAGGGCTTGCTTTTTGAAAAACTAAACATTTTAGCTTAAAAATTCTCGTATATACGGTGAGAAGGGATGAAAGGAAAACTACCACAAACATAATGAAGTTAAAATAGTTAATTAAAATACAATTTTACTTTATGTAAATAAATTTGAATTTTGGATGAAATATGTACTTTCCTAAGAAAACTCACTATGTCAAAATGAATTCTAATGAGATCTAATCAGACTGATTATAAAATGCATAAAGTTTTCTAAAAGTTCTCCCTTATAAAAAAAAACAAAGCAAAACAAAAACAAATAAAATAACAAGGCCCAAATGGCTTCACAGGGGATTTCTACCAAACCTGTAAAGATCAGGTAACTGTAATGCAATTATAAAGCACAGAAAAGAAAAAACTCCCAGATCATTTTGATGAAGGAGCACAAGATTGAGCCTTAAACCTAATAAAAGACCATGCGTGCACACACACACACACACACACACACACGCACACACAAATTATTTCACCCAACACACAAAAAAAATCTTAAATAAAATATGAACAAACAGAATGCAGGAGTGCATTAAAAATTAATAAATGAGTGCATTCACCCCTACGTTTATCGCAGCACTATTTACAATAGCCAAGAAAGGAAGCAACCTAAGTGTCCATCAGTAGATGAATGGATAAAGAAGATGTGGTACATATACACAATGGAATAATATTCAGCCATAAGAAGAAAACAAATCCTACCATTTGCAACAACATGGATGGAGCTAGAGGGTATTATGCTCAGTGAAATAAGCCAAGCCGAAAAAGACAAGTATCAAATGATCTCACTCATATGTGGAGTATAAGAACAAAGAAAAAAAACTGAAGGAACAAAACAGCAGCAGACTCACAGAACCCAAGAACGGACTAATAGTTACCAAAGGGAAAGGGACTGGGGTTCTGTG
>JAQQAC010015530.1:13995010-14032545 GCA_029783875.1 Phataginus tricuspis | reverse complement strand
ACCGCAGCAGACTCACAGAACCCAAGAACGGACTAATAGTTACCAAAGGGAAAGGGACTGGGGAAGATGGGTGGGAAGGGAGGGATAAGAGTGTAAAAGGGGCATTACGATTAGCAGACGTAAGGTGGGGGGGCATGGCGAGGGCTGTATAACTCAGAGAAGACAAGTAGTGATTCTATAGCATCTCACTACGCTGATGGACAGTGACTGTAATGGGGTTGTTGGGGGTGACCTGATGAAGGGGGTAGTTTAATCACCATAATATTGCACGTGTAATTGTAGATTAATTATACCAAAATAAATTATATATAAAATAAATAAATTAATTTAATTAAAAAATAAAATAAAATAAATGAGTGCACTCAAAGTGAAAATAAATATAAAAATTTTTAAAGATATTTCATACCAAGGAACCTATTCATGTATTTTACCATTTTTATAGATGTCAGGAGAAAAATTACAGCTCATTTATTCAGAAAACATATTTAGTATGATTTAACAAACTTTCGTATTTTAACCACTTATACTAGGACAGAAATAAAAGTATATTTCTTTTACATGCTCAAATATCAATCTCACCCTAAATGTTGGCTTCATACTTACTGGAAAAAATATTCTATAAAATATGTTACTGTCATAACTATACCCAATCCAATTATGTAATGTTTAATTATGTGTTATGCACATAACAATTATATAATGTTATTTTGGAGGTCCTAGCTAATGCAATTAAATAAGATAAAAGAGATTACTTTGTCATAATGATTTGAAAGGAGAAGGTAAATTATCATATTTATATTTTAAAGATTATATACCTGGAAGATCCAAAATTATAATATGTATTAGAATGATACCATAGTTCACTGAAGTGCCTAGATACAAAATGAATATACAGAAAGTGGTATACCTCATGTATAGTAACAGCAATTATTGGAAGATGCAACAGTGATAGAGACCCACTAATGACAATATCAAAAAATAAAATACTTAGGAATAAACTCAACAAGATATGTCATGATTCACACAAAGGAAAAAGTAAATGCTTCTGAGACAAAAAAGAAAACTTGAGACAATATGCATGACTTGATTCAACAACTGTTTATTGAATACCGTTTATTGCCATTTGGAGAGCCTTCAGAGATGTTTCCCTTTTGGTACAGCAACCAGAAATGTTTAACATGGTAGTGGCTTTGCCAACCTGGCTGTCTGAGTGATTATAATGAGAGGAGCCTCCTGCTAATGCATGGGAGACATATATTATAAGTAAGAAATGAACCTATTATTTACAACACTCCCATGTGCCATCAATGTCCCTGGTCTTTGCACCACAATTTGAATAGCAAGTTTCAAAAAAAACTAGCTGTGCATTGAAATTAAAATATTATTGTGTCAGAGAAGACAAGTAGTGACTCTATAGCATCTCTCTATGCTGATGGACAGTGACTGTAATGGGGTTGGTGGGGGCGACCTGATGAAGGGGGTAGTTTAATCACCATAATATTGCACATGTAATTGTAGGTTAATGATACCAAAATAAATTGTAAAAAAATATATATATTATTGTGGGATGTATAGCTTTGAATTGAAAATATAAAGGTACAAAATCAAGGAAAACATATGGACAAGTATGGGCCACATAGTATATTAACCCAGGAGTGCCTGCAAAAATATCCTAAATAAAAGGTTTTGTTTAGAAATCAGGTTAGATAATAGACTTTCACTGCTCATCAAATTCTTAATTCATACTCTACACAGCACGTAGTGACCATGATTTTTGAACTGTGAAGACATATTATATGGTTGAGGTTAATAGATCAGAATATTTGAGGAAAGGTATTTTGAGATGCTAAAAATTTTGAGATGCATGACCCCAGACATCTGCTTTCAATCGATGGTACATGTGCATAGTCCCACAGTAGAATCTCTGATTTCTGAACCTGTAAAATAATATTTTTGGAAATCACATTAGCCTTTTCTTTCCAGGATCCTGATGAACACATAAATGGAACACGTATTTCCTTTATTTTACTTAAGAGTCTGTGCCATCTACATTCAAATGCAGACACCTGCCTCCACACACACAGGAGGCTCTCCATCATTACTGCTCCGTCAAGTCAATAGTTTGAAAATCAGGAGATGCGGTCGAAGGGAGGATGGCAGGGCAGGGCCTGACAGAATGTCTCCGCCAGAGGCTGGCACTAAAACATGGAGTCTGGGGCTAAGTGTAAGTGTGAGGTAAAGCTTTTCATTCAGTCATTAGAAGTAAAGTGTAATAAGTCACTGTCCTTGAGAGTAGACATATGCAGATCTAAATGTATCCTACATTATAAATGGATTGTAATTTTTATTGATTATGCCTTCCTTTATAAACATAAAGAGAAATAAGGTAGCTTGTGTAAATACACATTGTAACAAAATTTAAAATAAAGTAATGAGGAAATCACAGGAGAGGAAGCAATAAAGCGAGAGAAGCAGCACTAAAGAGAGTACCCGGTCCCATGCCTTGAGGTCTTTTATGTTCATGCGATGTATATCTTTTGTAAAAGTGTGGCTCTCCGTCTTTTGGCCACTGATAAGAAGAGGGAAGTAATAGTCAGTCATATGACTTTAAGTGCCTGAACAGTTGGTCAAGAACCAACTTGTTGCCAATGAAAGCAAAAAGCAGTTACTTCTTCACTGCAGGAGACAGAGAAAGATAGAAGGTGGCGCCCCAGCAGTGATCACTGCAGGGAAGGCAGCCTCAAGTGTCGTCCAGTCTGTCCCCATAAACTCTCCCAAAGTAGATACATAGTATCCTGATAAGGCAGAGCTCAGTAACAGCAATTCCACTGAGCAATTCCAATGCAGATTACTTAGTCAACATAACCCAAGAATAGATTTTATGGTATCTAGAAAAATGCATTGATTGACAGTTCTCCAGTTACCTATAAATATTTCTCATGATACAGCTTTTGTTAGGCAGAAAGACAGTGGTTCAGGTTGTACTCTGAAAGATAGCTGGAGAAGAGGATATTG
Organism: Phataginus tricuspis; assembly: GCA_029783875.1. Lineage (NCBI taxonomy): Eukaryota > Metazoa > Chordata > Mammalia > Pholidota > Manidae > Phataginus > Phataginus tricuspis. Next base: position 14,029,530 of record JAQQAC010015530.1, on the reverse strand, counting down.
TATGGAACCATGTTGTTCAAACACATCATAGTAAAGCCATCGCATTAGCTGAGTTGAGGGGTGAGGTAAGACCTGGGAAGTCTGAGCAGAGTGACAGAAGGGCGCCTGAGCACAGAGCCTCTCCCCTCTCTCTGCAGACCTGGACCAGGGGCAGCTTATGCAGAGCCACAACACCCTTCAGAAACAATTCAGGTCCATTATAACAACACTCTGAAAGGGTCTTCTAGTCCCTAAAATTCTGGGTCAGAAAGCAGTGCCTTCAAGGTGGTTACAGCAATTAAATCCTTTATTCAGATAAAACCCTATGTGAATACCTAATACGCACCAAATCGATTAAGGCGGCTGCCGCCACGAAGGCAGAGCAGCCACATGCCGGCCCCTGGCCTTCTATGGCTTCTCCACCGTGGCCCCTGAAGCCTGGGTAGCATATCAATAACCCTAAAATCACTCTCCAACAAGTTCCGGAAAGCCATTTCCTCTAAGGTTAACAAAAACAACCGGAGATCAAAATCAAGACTAGTCCAGCACCCACCCTGCAATTGGGGGAAAAAAATCAATAAATCCTTCATAGAATATTCAGTACTAAGCAATAAATTTCCTGATGCACTTACCAAGATAAAATAGTTGCAAAGTGTATGTCTGGGCAACTAAGTTTGTTAACTCAAAAGCAATAAAATGTTGGCAGATGTCTAACAAAAATATGTAATTTGATATTTTCAACAACTCTTAAAACCTAATTGATGACATAGAACTCATACCTATTTATCTTCATTTGAAAGAATGCTTTTTGCTATTGTCCTCTATGCATAATGAAGTCATTCAAAAGAGCTTTTTAAAATTTTTGTTTTTAAATGTTAAATATTTAAACGTTTACATCTTAGAAAATCAAACTTAAAAATACTGGATCACCGTTGGACCCCATTAGAAGCAATTTCCTTATCTTTCAAAAGATGGTACCTGTCAAACTTGGCTTTCAGGGTAATATGATGGGCAGATTCTGAATAAGGGCCAGAAACTGAGGAGTTGGAATTGAGCTTCTGCAATTAATCCCATTATAGATACATGTCCACAGGTGCAAACATAAAGTTAATAAAGACACGTTATGCCAACTTTAATATATTTTCCCATAAAAGTAAAAGGGATGTAGCCATGTCTGGAATTGGAGTAGGCATGCTCAAATCTCAGAAGTTCCTTATTAGTTTGAGAAAAAACTTTTTAATTTTGGAAGTTTGTAACTCTTTATCCCTTTCACCTAATATTACCCATGCTCCCAGCCCCTCCCCTGTGGCAACCACGAGTTTCTTCTCTGCATTTAAGAATCCACTTCTGTTTTGTTTGTTTTGTTTTTTAGATTTCACATATAAGTGGAATCATATGGTATTTGTCTTTCTCTGTCTGACTTACGTCCCTTAGCATAATACCTCTCAGCATAATAATGTTGCAAATGGCAAGATTTCATTCTCTTTTATCACTGAGTAATATTCCATGCATCTTTTTTATCCATTCATCTATTGATGAACACTTAGGTTGTTTCCATATTTTGGCTATTATAATAAACTGCAACAAACACAGGAGTGTACATATCTTTTCAAATTAGTGTTTTTGTTTTATTCAGGTAAATGCCAAGAAGTGGAATTACTGGGTCATATGATAATTTTAATTTTAATTTTTCAAAGAACCTCTATACTGGTTTGCACAGTGGCTTCATCAATTTACATTCCCACCAAGGGTTCTCTTTCCTCTACATCCTCACCAACACTTGTTATTTCTTGCCTTTTTGATACTAGCCATATTCTGACTGGTGTGAGGTGATACCTCATTGTGGTTTTGATTTGCATTTCTCTGATGATTAATGATGTGGAGCATCTATTTGCATGTCTGTTGCCCATCTGTATGTCTTCTTTGGAAAAATGTCTATTCAGGTCCTGTGGCCTTTTTAATTGGATTATTTGTTTGGGTTTTTGGTTTGTTTGGGGTTTTTTTTGGTGTTGAATTATTTGAGTTCCTTATATATATATTGGGTATCAGCCCTTATCAGATATCTGTCATTTGAAAATATATATCATATTCTCTGATTTAATAGGTTGCCTTTTCATTTGTTAATGGTTTCCTTTGCTGAGCAGAAGCTTTTTAGTATTATATTGTCCAACTTGCTTATTTTTGCTTTTGTTTCTCTTGCCTGGGGAGACATATCCAGAAAGAAATTGCTTAGGCCAGTGTCCAAGAGTGTGCTTTCTATGTTTTCTTGAGAAGTTTTATGGTTAACATTTTAAAATTTAATTAAGAAAGAAGCTGATATTATTTTAAAAGAAGTGATTCATATATTATTGCCTCAAGGGAAAAGAGACGATCTTTTTAAAAGTAGGATAAACTATGTATTGGATCCATCAGATATAAACAGCCCATGTAACCACTAAATTGCTAGAATAAACAAAAATGGCCAAGAACAAAAAGGGTTTCCAGTTTTAGTCTTAAACTGCTTCAAAGGTAGGAAATCTTTTCCAGTTTTGTTTTTAACTTGATTCAGCGATACAATAGAAGAAAATTACTCATACAGAAACTTGAGGAGATGTGAATGATTAAGGTCATATTGTTTCTGGAAGACACTTGAGTAAGTAGACAACTCTTGGTCTCACAGGTGAGAGAGGGGATGAGCACACAACTGAAAGTGGAGGCTGGCGATTATGGACAAATGTATATCAAGCAAATGATTTAAAAAAGAAAACAAGTAAGTGATTAAACAAAGATTGTTATTGCTCAGGCCACAAGTTTATTAGCCATAAAATACAATTCCAGCACATTATGCAAGGAAGAAGAATGAGGGTAATGTTAGATATTAAGACACATTAAGAGGTAAGACACAGCAGAGATAAGGATTTATAATTGAAACAGGAATAAACAGTCAATAAAATAGGCTGAAGTCCAGACACATGTGTATATATGGGAATGTAATACATAATAATGGCAGCATTTCACCTAATCATCATGAAATACCTTAAAATAAAAGTGGTTTTAATGCCGTGTCCAATTGGAAAAATAATACATTTTGATTCCTACCTCACATCATACAGAAAAAGAAACCTAGATGCATTATACAGTTACATGAGAAAAACAAAACTATAAAAAACCCTAGCAGAAAATATTGGAAAATATTTGTTTTATCATAAAGTAGAAAAGCTTTTCCTAAGTAAGCTATATAACCTGAAAATCTTTAAAAGAAATAAGATTTGAATATTTTAAAATTTAAAGATTTTGTATCTTAGAGTTAACAGTTAAAAAGCTAAATGACAAAAAAGACACTGGGAACTTAATATTTGACAAAGCAAAGTTTAATTCTTATAAAAAGAATCCCTAAAAATAATTAAGAAAAAGGCAAACATTATATGAAAATGGACGAAAGCCTAGAAAATATAATTTTTGTCACATCGTGTTAGCACAAACTCACAAAATTTGATAATCAATAAGGTTTATGAAATTTCATGAACAGAAACTTTCAAATGTTATTTAAAAACATTGTATTGCATTAGTGTGCTTTAGTGTAATTTGGTTGTATCTACCCAAAATTAAATGCTTCACCCATATTTATGGCACAAGATTATCATATCTAGAACTGTAACTTACAAGATACATGTCATTTCCAAATTCCAAATGATTTCACTCATTTGTGGAGTATAACAACAAAGCAAAACTGAAAGAACAAAACAGCAGCAGACTCAGAGACTCCAAGAAGGGATTAGTGTTTACCAAAGGGAAGGGGTTGGGGAGGGTGGGAGAGGAGGGAGGGAGAAGGGCCTTAGGGGCATTATGATGAGCACACATAATGTAGGTGGGTCACGGGGAAGGCAGTGTAGCACGGGGAAGACAAGTAATGACTCTATAGCATCTTACTAAGCTGAGGGACTTGATAATATGGTTGAATGTTAAAACTACAATGTTGCTCATGTGAAACCTTCATAAGATTGTATATCAATGATATCTTAATTAAAAAAAGATATATGTCATTTCAGTGAAACATTGTTAATCAGTGAAAAGTTGAAAGTAATTAAATGCTATAAAGTGAAACTGATTAAGTAAATAGTGATATACTTCAAATAATATATTGCAAAAAAAAGAATAAGATATACAAGACAGAACATGGAAAGATACTAGTAGCATATTAAAAAGAAGCAGATTAGAGAAGCAACCATTCAGTATAATCATACACACACACACACACACACAAAACATATAAGTGCATAAAAATCCAGAAAAAAGCACACATTAAACTGTTGACAACTTCTACCTGGGATGGGAAAAAGAAGGATTGGTGGTGTAGAAAGGGCCTTTTTCATTTTTTTTCTTTATACTTCTCTGTTGTTTGCCTTTTTCTATCTTATTAATTTTAATGGAGATAAAATACACTCATTTGAAACTGTGCAGTTCAGTGTTTTTTGTTTCACAATACTGTGCAACTACTACCAGTATCTAATTCCAGATTATTTTTATCATCCCAAAGAGAAATCCCACACTCATGAGCAGTCACTCCCCATTCTTCCCTCTCCCCATTCCCTGCCACCCACTAATCTGATTTCTGTCTCCATGGATTTGTTCTGGGTGGACGTTTAATATAAATGCATATATAACATGTGGCTTTTTATGTTTGTCTTCTATCATTTAGCATGTATTTTCAAAGTTCATTCATGTGGTAGCATCTATCAATGCTTCATTTCTTTTTATTTGCAGAATAAAATTCCATTGTATGGATATACTTTATTTTACTTATCCATTTATCCATTCATTAGCTGGTGGATCTTTGGATTGTTCTCACTCTTGGACTATTATGAATAATGCTTTTATGAATGTTCATGTACAAGTTTCTGTGTGAGCACATGTTTTCAGTTTCTGAGAATGTATCTAGGAGTGGAATTGCTGGGTTATATGGTAGCTCTATATTTAATATTGAAGAACTGTCAAACTGTCACCAAGCTGATGGCACCATTTTGTACTGCCACCAGGTTCCAATATCTCCACCTGCTCCCCAACAATTGTTATTTTTTGTGGGCTTTTTTTTGTTTGTGTTTTTAATTGTAGCTATCCTACTAGATGTGAACTGGTATTTCATTGTGCTTATTTGCTTTTCCCTAATAACTAACATTGAGCATAATTTCACATGTTTATTGGCCACCTGGATATCTGTTTTGGAACAAGGTCTAGTCAGGTACTTTGCACATTTTTAGATTTTAATTGTAGTAAAATGCACATGACATAAAATTTACCAACTTGACCATATTTAAGTGTTCAGTTCTGTGCTATTAAGTACACCCACATTGTGCTGCCATCACCATTATTTACCTACGCAGCTCTTCCCATATTGCAAAGTCAAAACTCTGTACCCACTAAATATCTTCGATTTCCTCTTTCTTCCCAACCTCTGGCAAATAGGTCACATTTTTTTTTTATCCATTCATCTGTTGAGGGACACTTGATTTCCTTCCACATTTTGAGTATTGTGAATAATGCTGCTTTGAACATGGGTGTGTACATACACAGAAGTGGAATTGCTAGATAACATGATTATTCTATTTTTAATATTTTTGAGGAACCACCACACTGTTTTCCATAGCAGTGGTACCATTTTACATTCCCATCAACAGTGCACAGGGGTTACAATTTCTCCACATCCTCATTAGTACTTGTTGTTTTCTGTGTTTTGGTTGCTTGTTTGCTTGTTTATAGTAGCCATCCTAAAGGGTGTGAGGTGACAGCTTGTGATTTTGATATTCACATCCCTAACGATTAGTGAGGAGCATTGTTTCATGTGCTTATTGGCCATTTGTATGTCTTCTTTAGAGAAATGTCTGTTCAAGCCCTTTGCCCATCTTTTAATTGGGTTGTTTTGTGTTTTTCTTGCGGAGTTGAAGATGTTCTTTATATATCCCCAATATTAACTAACCTCTTAATAGATATATGATTTTTACATGTTTTCTCCAATTCTGTGCATTGCCTTTTCACTCTGCTGCGAATAGAGGTTTTAAACTTTGATGTAACCCAATTTATCTATTTTTATTCTGTTTTCCCTTTTTTTGCCTGTGCCTTTTGCACATTTTTTAATTGGGTTATTTGTCCTTTTGTTCTTGAATTATAAGAGCTCTTTACAGATTCTGAATACTAAAACCTTTATCAGATATATGATTTACAAATACTTTCTTGCATTATGTGATTTGTCATTACACATTCATGATAGAATCATTCAGTACACAAAAATTTTAAATTTTGATGAAGCACATCTATTCTTTTTTGTTTGATTGTGCTTTTGATGTCATAGCTGAGCAGTGATTGCCTAATCCAAGGTCATGAAAACTACCTGTTTTCTCCTAAGAGTTTTATAATTTTCACTCTTCCATTAGGTATTTGATTTATTAGTGGTTAATTTTTTCATCTGATGTGAGATAGGGATCTAACTTCATTCTTTTGCATGTAAACATCCAGTTGTCTCAGCAGCATTTGTTGAAAAGGCTATATTTCTCTCCAACATGTGCCAAGTAACATTGACATTCTTGCCAAAGCTCAATTGACCATAAATGTGAGGGTCTGCCTATATAAAATATTTGACTTCCACCTTTCACTTTATGCATTAGCAATACTAGACTGATGACTGTGCCCAGACACAGAACACAGCTTCATTCCTCATGCCTGATGGTTGTTGCTCTTTTACCAAAATGCCCTCTTTCTGACCCATCTCAAACAAGAAACGATTGCTCGCACCCATTTCCTTGATACACATTGAAAAAATGCGCATCTCATATTTAGAGATGAGAAAACATGTCAACACACATATACTACTCACGAACATATATACCTGCATTTCTCCCATTTAATTAAATGTCTGGGAAAGTTAATAAAAAGAGAAGGTAGAAACAAAGTTATTTTTCAAAAATTTTCAAGGCTGATGCTGTCCATGTTTCCAAATGCCATTACCTGCAGGTAATCTCCCTTCCTAAAATAAATCCAGGAACCAGCTATGTCTCTGTTCTTCTCAGACATTTGAGCTGGCCAAGGAACCATAAGGAGGACAGCCATTATATTCCAGTTCAAGAATGATCAGGAAGACCAGGAAGACGTAGTGAAATTGGGAGGGTCATCAAACAGGAATTGTGATCAGTAATGTATTGGAGAACTTCCAGGACAGACTGTCAAATGATGGGAGCAATTCTACCCAAAAGCTGGGTATGCAGAAACACTTGTGCTCATGCCTAATGATTTTTGGCTTTGTCTGCTTCCCTGCCCCCAGTTTTGTCCACCTGATGCTTTCTAGCAATTAAAATAGATCCCCTCTCACCATCCCAGTCCACCTTTTGCATTTCCACCCTCTTCTCACTCCCATGAGAGTTTATTTTTCCTATATTCTTCTACATTACTCTTCAAAAACCTGCTTTGGGAAACAAGTTAATTAACTATAATGTCATATTGACTGGTAAGCTTAGTGTAATAGCTTCTTGGGGATTTGTATTTTAACAGAAGACATGGGACTTACAACAAAAAATACATCCCTAACTGTGGCATTTCCAATATTATCAAGCACAGAAAGGACATGATTTTCGAGAAGAGCAAGCATTCCTAGTGAGTCTCCATCCGCCTGGTGACCAGCTTCTCTGCCCTCATCTAAGGCTGATGCTGTCCATGTTTCCAAATGCCATTACCTGCAGGTAATTTCCCTTCCTAAAATAAATTCAGGAACCAGATATGTCTCTGTCCTTCTCTGACATTTGAGGACTGGAACATTCTAAAAGGAGTCTATGCCCTCTAGCTCCAAACACCAAATGTCTAAAAACAAAAACAAATTCTAGAAGCCCATGGCAAAATGTGTGTGTGTGTGTGTGTGTGTGTGTGTGTGTGTGTGTGTGTAAAATAACTGCAAAGTCAAACAAACTAAAACATTTTTCCTTGGTGGTACCCATTGTATTAATCAAAAGTCATCTAAAATAACCCATTCAGAACCCCAGGCACAGGGAAGGAATTTCAACTCAGTTGTGATTCAGAATCAAAGAATAAATAAAAACACGCATTTGTGGCATAAAGAGAAAGCGGGGGGAGGGGGGGACAGGATGTGCTGCAAAAGGATTATTTCCCCTTCAAGCCACTGGTTTCATAAAGCCTTTAGGAAGAAAAGATGAAGAGGTCATTTTCATCTGGAGGACAAGTTGAAAGGATTCTTGAACTTAAATAGCTACCGAAGGACTAATAACCTAGGAATTTGTTAGTTGGTATTAGCGTTAGTGTGGTAATATCAGGCTTATAGACACTCCACAACATGAGAAAGTATGTTAATAATCTAATTACCTTTCCATTGCATTTGACAACTCTGTGATTACCCCAGCAAAAAATAATGGGAAAAAATATTGCTAGAGGATTTGTGTTAAGCTTCAGGCAGTAAGTAAAAGAGGTTATAAAATGGAAATAACTCTAAGGAATAAATATCTAGTTTATAGTTTGAACATTTGTGTGACTTACTAAAATCTGAAGAAGGGGAAATGCAGAGGGAACAGAACAGGGATCCGGGTGGAGGTGGGAAGGGGAAAATCCTGTCTCGGACATGGTTGGTTTCAAGCCCCTATAAGAAATTCAAAGAGAGGTCAAATACACAGTTGCCTATACAAATTTGGAATGCTGTAAAAATTTGTCAAAGATATAAACATATTACTATAAGATATAAATAACATAAAATTCATGGAGAAAAGTGGACAAAGACAAGGACCCCAGGCAAAGGCCTGGGATTTTATCGCCATGTACACATGAAGCACAAAGTGAAGGGGTAACAAATCCGACTGTGCTGGAAAGGGGACTCGGCCTCCTGCAAATCAATAGATTAATCACCTGGCATCTCAACAAGATTTATAACTTTGATGCAACTCTGGAGACAGTAGGATGTTGACAAAGGTGGCAAAGGACAGATATGTGCTGCACAGTCTGAAAACTCAAATTTTTCTTGTTAGTTTCCAGGACTGGCTGAATCAGTGGAGAAGTCTAGTGGGCTATAAGAACAACAAATATTTCAAAAGTCTTGTTGATTTAATGTCAAAGTAATTCTCTGCAACCTTCCTAGAGATACGGCTTAACTTTGTGGAACATCCGTATGAAGGTGGACAATGAATCTGGTCCACACGTAATCATGAAAGAGGAGTGATGAATGACGGTGTGAGGAGGGGGCAAGCCGGCAAGGACCACAGGCCCCAGCCTCGGATGCTTGGGAATGAAGTAAGTAGGCCTTTTGTTCCACCCCTGTGGTGTCCCCTCCCTCTCTCCACAGGGGCACGTGACAGGGAAGAGAGTCTTGGTTTGACCGAGTGCCATGTTCAGTGTTTTTAGAGCCAATCCCTGCAGCTCTGAACACAATTTCTGAGTGGAAACACTATTCTTTTATACACATTGAATCACCATCTAATTTAAAACCAATGTCTATTTAGTTCTGATTCAACTACTAAGGTTCCACATGAAGCTTGAGACATAGGAGTAAATGGTCTGCTGCAATGACAAAATGACTAATAGCAAAAAAAAAATCTATTACTAACACAAGTAGTGGTCCAGGCAGTGGAGGATATTTTGCAGATGGGATTTACATTTAACACATTTCAATCTGATAATTTTTTTTTGCTATTATTAATATACAATTACATGAACAACATTGTGGTTACTAGACTACCCCTATTATCAAGTCACCACCACATACCCCATTGCAGTCACTGTCCATCAGCACACTAACATGCTATAGAAACACTACTTCTCTTCTCTGTGTTACACTGCCTCCCCCATATCCTCCCACCCCACCCCCACCTGTGCTACATTATGTGTGCTCATTGTAATAGCCCTTTTCCCCCCTTATCCCTCACTTCTCACCCTTCCTCCCCAGTCCCCTTCCCTTTGGTAACTGTTAGTCCATTCTTGGGTTCTGTGAGTCTGCTGCTGTTTTGTTCCTTCAGTTTTACCTTTGTTCTTAAACTCCACAGATGAGTGAAATCATTTGATACTTGTCTTTCTCCACCTGGATTATTTCACTGAGCATAATACCCTCTAGCTCCATCCATGTTGTTGCAAATGGTAGGATTTGTTTTCTTCTTATGGCTGAATAATATTCCATTGTGTATATGTACCACATCTTCTTTATCCATTCATCTACTGATGGACACTTAGGTTGCTTCCATTTCTTGGCTATTGTAAATAGTGCTGCGATAAACACAGGGGTGCATATGTCTTTTTCAAACTGGGCTGCTGCATTCTTAGGGTAAATTCCTAGAAGTGGATTTCCTCGGTCAAATGGTATTTCTATTTTGAGTTTTTTGAGGAACCTCCATATGCTTTCCAAAATGATTAAATTAATTTGCATTCCCACCAGCAGTGTAGGAGGGTCCCCCTTTCTCCACATCCTTGCCAACATTTGTTGTTGTTTGTCTTTTGCATGGTGGCCATCCTTACTGGTGTGAGGTGATATCTCATTGTGGATTTAATTTGCATTTCCCTGATAATTACTGATGTGGAGCATCTTTACATGTGCCGTTGACCATCTGAATTTCTTCTTTGGAGAAGTGTCTGTTCAGCTCCTTTGACCATTTTTTAATTGGCTTATTTGCTTTTTGTTTCTTGAGGTGTATCTGCTCTTTATATAATTTGGATGTCAACCCCTTATCGGATATGTCATTTATGAATATATTCTCCCATACTGTAGGATCTCTTTTTGTTCTATTGATGTTATCCTTTGCTGTACAGAAGCTTTTTAGTTTGATATAGTCCCATTTGTTTATTTTTGCTTTTGATTCCCTTGCCTGGGGAGATATGTTCATGAAGAAGTTGCTCATGTTTATGTCCAAGAGATTTTTGCCTATATTTTTTTCTAAGTGTTTTATGGTTTCATGACTTACATTCAGGTATTTGATCCATTTTGAGTTTACTTTTGTGTATGGGGTTAGACAGTTATCCAGTTTCATTCTCCTACATGTAGCTGTCCAGTTTTGCCAACAACAGCTGTTGAAGAGGCTGTCATTTCCCCATTGTATATCCAAGGCTCCTTTATCGTATATAAATTGACCATATATGCTTAGGTTTATATCTGGGCTCTTTATTCTGTTCCACTGGTCTATCGGTCTGTTCTTGTGCCAGTACCAAATTGTCTTGATTACTGTGGCTTTGTAGTAGAGCTTGAAGTCAGGGAGTGTAATTCCCCCTGCTTTATTCTTCCTTCCCATGATTCCTTTAGCTATTCGGGGTCTTTTGTGGTTCCATATGAATTTTAGAGCTATTTGCTCTACTTCATTGAAGAATGCTGCAGGTATCTTGATAGGGATTGCATTGAAACTGTAGATTGCTTTAGGCAGGATAGCCATTTTGATAATATTAATTATTCCTAGCCAACAGCATGGGATGAATTTCCATTTATTAGTGTCCTCTGTAATTTCTCTTAAGAGTGTCTTGTAGTTTTCAGGGTATAGGTCTTTCACTTCCTTCGTTAGGTTTATTCCTAGGTATTTTATTCTTTTTGATACAATTGTGAATGGAATTGTTTTCCTGATTTTTCTTTCTGCTAGCTCATCATTAGTATATATGAATGCAACAGATTTCTGCATATTAATTTTGTATCCTGCAACTTTGCTGAATTCAGATATTAGATCTAGTAGTTTTGGAGTGGATTCTTTGGGGTTTTTTATGTACAATATCATGTCATCTGCAAACAGAGACAGTTTGACTTCTTCCTTGCCAATCTGGATGCCTATTATTTCTTTGTGTTGTATGATGGCCGTGGCTAGGACCTCTAGAACTATGCTGAATAAAAGTGGGGAGAGTGGGCATTCTTGTCTTGTTCCTGATCTTAAAGGAAAAGCTAACAGCTTTTCTCTGTTAAGTATAATGTTGGCTATGAGTTTGTCATATATGGCCTTTATTATGTTGAGGTACTTGCCCCCTATACCCATTTTGTTGAGAGTTCTTGTCATGAATTGATGTTGAATGTTGTTGAATGCTTTTTCAGCATCTATGGAGATGATCATGTGGTTTTTGTCCTTTTTGTTGATGTAGTGGATGATGTTGATGGATTTTCAAATGTTGTACCATCCTTGCATCCCTGGGATGAATCCCACTTGATCATAATGGATGACCTTTTTGATGTATTTTTGAATTCAGTTTCTAATATTTTGTTGAGTATTTTTGCATCTATGTTCATCAGGGATATTGGTCTGTAATTTTCTCTTTTTGTGGTGTCGTTGCCTGGTTTTGGTATTAGAGTGATGGTGGCCTCGTAGAATGAGTTTGGGAGTATTCCCTCCTCTTATACTTTTTGGAAAACTTTAATGATGATGGGTATTAGGTCTTCACTAAATGTTTGAAAAAATTCAGCAGTGAAACCATCTGGTTCACGTGTTCTGTTCTTAGGTAATTTTTTGATTACCAGTTCAGTTTCCTTGTTGGTAATTGGTCTATTCAGATTTTCTGTTTCTTCCTGGGTCAGCCTTGGAAGGTTGTATTTTTATAAAAAGTTGTCCATTTCTTCTAGGTTATCCAGTTTGTTAGCCTATAATTTTTCATAGTAATCTCTCATAATTCTTTGTATTTCTCTGGTGTCCATAGTAATTTTTCCTCTCTCATTTCTGATTCTGTTTACGTGTGTAGATTCTCTTTTTTTCTTGATAAGTCTGGCTAGGGGTTTATCTATTTTGTTTATTTTCTCCAAGAACCAGCTCCTGCTTTCATTGATTCTTTCTATTGTTTTATTCTTCTCAGTTTTATTTATTTATGCTTTAATCTTTATTATGTCCCTCCTTCTACTGACTTTGGACCTCATTTGTTCTTCCTTTTCTAGTTTCATTAATTGTGAGTTTAGACTGTTCATTTCAGATTCTTCTCCTTTACTTGAGGTAGGCCTGTATTGCAATATATTTCCCTCTTAGCACGGCCTTCACTGCGCACCAGAAATTTTGTGGTGTTGAATTATTGTTGTCATTTGTCTCCATATATTGCTTGATCTTTTTTTTATTTGGTCATTGGTCCATTGATTATTTAGGAGCATGTTATTAAGCTTCCATGTGTTTGTGGGCTTTTTCATTTTCTTTGTGTAATTCATTTCTGGTTTCATACCTTTGTTATCTGAGAGGCTGGTTGGTACAATTACAATCTTTTTGAATTTACTGAGGTTCTTTTTGTGACCTAGTACATGATCTATTCTTGAAAATGTTTCATGTACACTTGAGAAGAATGTGTATCCTGTTGCTTTTGGATGGAGTGTTCTGTAGATATCTGTTAGGTCCATCTGTCCTAATATGCTGTTCAGTGCCCTGTCTCTTTACTTATTTTCTGCCTGATTGATCTGTCCTTTGGAGTGAGTGGTGTGTTGAAGTCTTCTAAAATGAATGCATTGCATTCTATCCCCCCCTTTAATTCTGTTAGTATTTGTTTCACATATGTAGGTGATCCTCTGTTAGGTGCATAGATATTTATAATACTTATATACTCTTGTTGGACTGACCACTATATCATTATGTAATGTCCTTCTTTGTCTCTTGTTACTTTCTTTGTTTTGAAGTCTATTGTCTGAATCAAGTACTGCAACTCCTGCTTTTTTCTCACTATTAGTTGCATGAAATATCTTTTTCCATCCCTTTACTTTCAGTCTCTGTATGTCTTTGTGTTTGAAGTGAGTGTCTTGTAGGCAGCATATAGACGGGTCTGTTTTTTTATCCATTCTGTATCTCTTGTCTTTTGATTGGTGCCTTTAGACCATTTACATTTAGGGTGATTAGTAATAGGATGTACTTATTGCCATTGCAGGCTTTAGATTCATAGTTACCAAAGGTTCAAGAGTAATTCCCTTACTATCTAACAGTGTAATTTAACTTTCTTCGTATGCTGTTACAAACACAACCTAAAGGTTCTTTTTTTATCCTCCTTTTTCTTCCTCCTCCATTCTTTGTATGTTATGAATCATATTCTGTACTCTTTGTCTATCCCTTGTGTGACATCTATTTAGTCTTAGGAATACTTCCTTCTATAGGAGTCCCTCCAAAATGCACTGTAGAGGTGGTTTGTGGGAGGTAAATTCCCTCTGCTTTTGCTTACACAAATCAGAAAATTGTGTAATCCCTCCTTCAAATTTAAATGATAACCTTTCCAGGTAGAGTATTCTTGGTTCAAGGTCCTTCTGCTTCATTGCATTAAATATATCATGCCACTCCCTTCTGGCCTGTTAGGTTTCTGTTAAGAAGTCTGATGATAGCCTGATGGGTTTTCCTTTGTATATGATCTTTTTTCTCTCTATAGATGCTTTTAAAAGTTTGTCTTTATCCTTGATCTTTGCTATTTTAATTATTATATGTCTTGATGTTGTCTTCCTTGGGTCCCTTGTGTTGGGAGATCTGTGCACCTCCATGGCTTGAGAGATTATCTTCTTCCCCAGATTGGGGAAGTTTTCAGCAATTACCTCCTCAATGACACTTTCTATCCCTTTTTTTCTCTCTTCTTCTTCTGGTACCCCTATAATGCGAATATTGTTCCGTTTGGATTGGTCACACAGTTCTCTCAATATTCTTTCATTCTTAGAGATTTTTTTTTCTCTCTGTGCCTCAGCTTCTTTGTATTCCTCTTCTCTAATTTCTATTCTATTTACTGTCTCTTCTACTACATCGAATCTGCTTTTAAATCCCTCCATTGTATGTTTCATTTCATATATGGAATTTCTGAATGATTGAATCTCTAACTTAAATTCGTTCCTGTGTTCTTGAATATTTTTCTGTACCTCCATAAGCATGTTTATAATTTTTATTTTGAATTGTCTTTCAGGAAGATTGGTGACTTCAGTTTCATTTGGCCCTCTTTCTGGCGTTTGTGAGATTTTGGTCTGAACCACGTTCTTTTGACATTTCATATTTCTGTGTGGTGCCCACTAGTGTGCAGAAACTCCAGTGTCTGGAGCTGCTTAGCCCCTAGAGTGAGGTTGGGGGTCACAGGGAGGCCAAGTTGGTGCCTGGGGGGAGGCCTGTTTCTGATTCCCGTCTGTGGTGTTTGTCTCCAGTGTCAGAGCCAGTGGGCCAAGCACACAGGTGTAAGCCTCCTTGCTTGGCATCTCTAGCTGTTGTAGGCAGAGCCTCCCTCTGGCTGGCCTGACGCCAGCACAGTGACTGCCAGTTTGCAAACCGGTGCCAGGAGGCTAGGAGGAAGGTGCAATGGGCTGCATGTCACAGTGGGGGGCCTCGGAGCTGAGTAGGCAGCCAGGGGGATGGAGCACCTGGAGGTCCTCAAAGTTCCCAACCAGCTGGGCAGAGTGCACCCAGGCAACCTTAACCTTGTCCAGCTCTCCCTTCTCCCGTGCAGCAAGCTCCGCCCAAATCCCGCCCCTTCAGCAGCCCTCTCACTGCTAGGGAGCCTCTCAGACTGCTTGCCTTTTCTCTGACACAGAGCGGCTGGGTGTGGATCCTGTCCTCCACAAACGGCAGGAATGTCAGTTTCTCAAGCACTCCGCCTGAGCTCCCCAATGTCCAGAGCACCACACACTATAGGTTTCTGCACACAAAGCAGATCTCCAGGGCTAGGCGCTCAGCAGTCTCAGGATTCCACCCCCTCCCCCGCTCTGTTTCTCTTCCTCCCACCAGTGAGCTGGGGTGGGGGAAGGGCTTGCGTCCCACCGGATTAAGACTTTTGTACATTACCGTTTCATGAGGTGTTCTCTGTTCGTGAGGTGTGTATGCAGTCTGGTTCAGCCTTCTTTCTTGTTGCTGTCTTAAGGTTAGTTGTATTAATTAACTATATTTTTGTACTGTTTGTGGTTTTGGGAGGAGCTCTCCATCTCACCTCTCACCCGCCATCTGGGATTCTCCCCAATCTGATAAATTTTTGAACTTCCTGCTGAAAATGGTTCCAGTCAGAAAAGCAGGAATTTAAAAAACACACACATAAATAGCCTTTGGCAAGATGGATTATCAACTGGAGTGCAGACCTTTTATAATAGATCAGAACAGGTGGAAAATCAGTTTCCAAGAGCTGTCTTTTCGTGGCAGAATTGGCCAAGTAGTTTCAAGCTATTGCCAAATGTAGGATGTCTATGCCAATTGTAAATATTGTTGAAATTGTACTGTTGGAAGGGAGGCTTCTGAAACTACTGCCATGTCAAAAGATGAAAGTCACATTCCTAGTGATGGTAAGGAAGATATCATTGTAGAAATAAACTTAAAAATTGTAAAAGGACTCCAGTGGCAATTTAACATTTAACATATTGCAAACACTGGTGCTGTCTATGCCAGCTGGTTTTGGAACACTTTCAGTTGGCATGTTTTGGGATATAGTATGGGACTGAGAAATTTTAATGGTTTGAGATTTTTGGAGTTGTTGGGATAGAGTGAATACATTTTGCATGTGGGATAAACATGGATGTTTGGGTGCCACAGGATGGACCACATAGACAGAATAATGGCCCCACATAGACATCCATGACATCCATGCTCTGATTTCCAGAACCTATAAATATGTTAGCTTATATGGCAAAAGAGAGTATGCAGATGTGATGGATTTAAGGATTTTGAGATAGGAAGAACATACTGGGTTATCTCGGTGGGCCCAGTGGAATCATAGGATCTTGTATAAAAAGGCTGAAGTTTTAGAGTAAGAGGTGAGATGTGACAATGAAAGCAGAGGTCAGAGAGGGACTGAGACAGAGAGAGAGAATGAGCCCAGGAATGTAGGCAGCCCCTAGAAGCTGGAAAAGGCAAAGAACAGATTTTCTCCTAGAATCTCCAGAAAGAATGTAACCCTGCTGACACCTTGATTTTAGGACTTCTGTTCAGAACCATACGATTATAAATATGTGTTGCTTTAAGCTACTACATTTGTGGTAATTTATTGCAGCAACAATAATAGGAAACAAATATAGAAGTATGAAAAAAAAAGTAACGGAAGGCTTTTTGTCTGTTGGTTTTTTAGTCCTGCACTTCTTGGTCTCAAAGGGAACTCGGAAATGACATTGTATTCAGATTATACACTGCAGCAAATGTTGCAAAGATGGATTCAGCCTGTGAAAAGTAAAACCTAATAATTGGAAATTTAGTTTAAAACAGTGTTAGGCAATAGCAGTTGTTTTTCTTGCAGGTGTAGCAGCAATTATATTGGCTGGATTCCAGAGGAAAATATGACATTGGCCATTCACACTTTTGTAATCTCACAGAGCAGCAACTACATTCATTGCATCTGTTCTGCAGAGAAATACAGTGGTTGGGGTTATCATATTTCAAAGAATGGTATAAGTCCTGAAAATGTTACTGTACATAGATAGTTTGGGCAACACTATAACTCTAAGTATAGATTATCTTGGCTAAGTCAGGGTCTGGACTCCTGTCTCAAAACCTGTTACTACATGTTAGTTGATACCTTTTTCTTGGTTCTACTCCTATGTGAATTGTAATAGCTGCCAAACATTCAGTCACAAGGGCAGTTCGCTGCTCAGGCTGGGAGCCTATCCTAACAGCAATGGCTAAAGTGATGTTGAACCTCATTACAGAAACAACTGTATCTGACCTAACTTGATTGAAGTTGTTATACCTTCTACTAATGATATTGATAGTAATTTGGTAACCATTCATGTTAGTAGAATTTCTATATAACTCCGTTTACACAGCACTCCAGGAGAATGGCCCTGTGGATAAAATGAGAGTTCCTGTGGCCAGGATTCTCACGTGGCCCTGGTTGATTAGCTCACTGCACACCTGTGGGCAATATGTGGCTGTTGACTCTATATAAAGAGCTCCGCCCAGTGCTCTGGGCACGACATGGTGGTATGGCTGCAAGGCTGCAGTAGAGCAGAGCAGAGGCTGGAGTGGTGGCAGTGCTGAGGACAGAGGCCCAGAGGACCGACTGTGTGGGACGACTATGCAGAGAGGCCCAGAGGATGGCTGTGCAGACAGAGGAACCCAGAGGCAGAGACTGGCTTGCTGCATACAGACTCGCTCTGAGTGAACAAGATTTTAGTGACTGACCTGCCTCCTGGAAATCAAGTTGGGTATAACCCTTTCATCCCCAGAATAGTTTTGCTGTCAATTTCTTTGGTCACATTGAATCCATAGCGAACTTGCCAGGGGCTGAAACCCATTGGCAAGACAAGCTCAAAGAACCCAAAGGTTGTCATTGCCCACTTAGAGCATTTTTGGTCCAGGACTTAAGAACAAGTCTGGTAAAGTTCCACTGCTTTTGGTGATTCCTTGACATTTTATTCCTTTAATGATCCACTTGATGAAAAATGGCCACACTTCTTTAACTGTAATTTTCACAGTAATATACTTATAGGCTACTTTCTTACAGGGATCTATCCTGTAACACTTGGGGATTTCTGACCAGATGGTCCTTTACTTCTGGAGACAAGGAGAGGACTCTAGTAGTTTCTCCATCACTCTGTCTAATGGGATTGGCTCCTTGGGTCAGCTTTACTAGTCTTAAGTTTTCATTTCCTGTGTTTACTAGAGATAGAGATGAGGATGTTGGAGACTGAAGAAAGCCCTGCTATTTTCAGATAATCAAGGAGAAAAACCTTTGGTTCTTCAAACACTTTTAGGCAATGGTTTGCATTTTCCTCATAAATTTTAGTTGGCCCTGGTTAAATTAAATGGCCTTCAATTTTTTTTTGTAGAGTATTTTGTGTTGAAACAGGATGAAGAATATTCATGCTGTCTTTAATGCCTTTCAGAATAAATAATAACTTGACATCGACATAGGTACAAGCTCAATCTCTGGAATTAATCAAATAGGAGGGGATATAGAATGTTTGCAGTGAATAATTCTAAAACCACATACATAGCAGAAATGTACTTTATTATTGTTTAACTGATAATGCAAGGTTAGGGGAAATTAAGCTCTAGGTCAGCTTTTCTTGTCTCACAAATGTGATACTATAAAGCAAAGGCTATAAAATGAAAGAGGCCCAGCTGAGCTTATCAGTTTTAACCATGCCCACCTGCATGCCAAGTGAGATGATTTAGCAATTACTTGTTACTAAGCTAACCTAAAATGCTCTGTTAAGCATAAGATAAAATCTCTTTTACCTGCTTATATTAATTATGACAAGAGTGTTCTTAGAAGGCTCCCTTTCAAATATTTATCAGCTTTGATAGGTTTTTAATAATGCAAGGGGTCATTTTTGATTGTTGATTTGTTAAATGATTCTTTTCTTTTTCATAAAAATTGTAAATAATCAAAAGCAGAAGATAACCTAAGCTGCGTTTGTAAGGACAAGATGGTATGAGAAATCATGCATGCAAGTGTGTGTATATGTATGAGCGTCTTGCCAATGGGTTTCAGTCCCAGTCAAGTTCGCTATAGAGTCAATGTGACCAAAGAAATTGATAGCAAAATGTTCTTGGTGTAAAAGGGTTATACCCAAGTTTATTTCCAGGAGGCAGATCAGTCACTGAAATCCCGTTCACTCGGAGCAAGTCTGTATGCAGCAAGCCGGTCTCTGCCTCTGGGTTCCTCTGTCTGCACAGCTGTCCCACACAGCTGTCCTCTGGGCCTCTCTGCACAGTCATCCCACACAGCCGTGCACTGGGCCTCTGTGGACAGTTGTCCCGCACAGCTGTCCTCTGGGTCTTTCTGCACAGTCATCCCGCACAGCTGTCCTCTGGGCCCCTGTCCTCGGTGCTGCCACCACTCCAGCCTCTGCTCTGCTCCCCTGCAGCCTTGCAGCCATACCACCATGTCGTGGGCGGAGCTCTTTATATAGAGTCAACAGCCCTGTATCGCCCGCAGGTGTGCAGTGAGCTAGTCAACCAGAGCCAGATGAGAATCCTGGCCACAGGAACTCTCATTTTATCCACACCTCACTCCTTCAGGATTCTCTCCTCTCAATCTATGTGCCCTCAGTCCTCTGCAATGGTCCCTGTGCAAGGAAGCTTGAACATTGTTCTCCAGCCTCTCCAGCAAAAAGTCTTTCAGACACACAGGACTTGTGGCTCTGTCTCTGACCTCTGCCTCTCTAGTCTTAATGGCTTGAACTGCTGCACTGGTTTCAGTTGCCAAGCTCCAGTAAGATCCTATTTGGCTTCCCATCTAATTTCCTTCCATTTACTCCTGCCCATATCAAATCAACCCACATCTGGGTCCTCGTAATCTTCCCAGGGCCCCTCAAATTCCTTCTATGAGTAACAGGTCTTATCTCTTTCTGGGTTCTCATGGCTTCAGCTACTGTATGTGTCACCTCGCATTTTGTAATCGCTGCCTCAAAGCAGGCTGCAGTGTCAGGGAAGACAGCTTTCCCATCTCTGATCCGGAAAGAACAATTCCATCCACCCCTAAGTCTCACAGCCACCGGATCAGCCTGAGTATAAGCGTGGACCATAGAGTGCTCCACCACCTGGGGAGGGAGCTGCTCCTCCCCTTGGGGAACCTTCAGCTGCTGGGTCTTTATTTTCTTTACAAACACTGGGGGGACTTTCAATACAGGAGGGGCCAGTGCCTCTGGCACCACCCCTTCATCCTTCCCCAGCTCCTCCACTTCTGGGGCTGATGGCACTTTTCCCCTCCCCCGAGTGCCTCCTCTGTTACAGTGCCTCGCAGCAATGCCAGCTCAGTCTTCAGCAGCTCTCTTACCTCCACCTCAATGCTTCGCAGCTGACGTTCTCATGCCACCTCTGCCTGTGCTTCCCTCAGGAGTCTGTCTTTTTCCTTGATGGCCTCTTCCTCCTTCAGAGCACCTGGCAGCCCTGCCATCTCGTCTCCAATGGCACCTCGCTGCCAGCACTCTCATGCTTCCTCCTCCCGCATCAGTGCCATCTCCTTCCTCAGGGAATCCCATACCCATTGGGGGACAATCCATCATCTGCCCATTCACAGGGGCAGCCCGCTGAAGCACCCCTCCCATAAGGGCAGCCTGTATTTTTCCTTGGTCAACAATGAATCCATAGTGAACGTGCCTGGGGCTGAAACCCATTGATTGGCAAGACAATGAGGAAAAAAATAAATGAAAAAACTTGATTAGAATATAAACCTTGGATTGTTGACAGCAAGGATCATCGAGCTATTGGATATTATAAAGTTATTATTTAACACACATCCTTTTGTCATTTGCTCTAAAACTTCTGCATTGGTGAGAATTTTAGAGAATTTAGTGTTGCCTACATAGTTAATAGTATTGTTTTTCTAATTAAAAAGAAAATGTACTGAACAGGGAAGATGGTAGAGTAGGAAATGCTGGGAATCCCTCTCTCCAACCAGACAATAATTGTACAGACAATAACTTCTGAAGTAACTGTTTTGGAACTCTGGTGTCTATTTGAAGGCTTCTAGCTTCCAGGGGAAATACTAGCTAGTAAACTATGGTTAATTCCATCCTTTGGAAGCCAGCTACCCAGCCCTACTCCCTAACCCTAAAGCAGGCCGCTGTTCATCAGTTCCTAATGCAGGTTTTTGGAACCAGGGTGAAAAATA
The DNA here is from genome assembly GCA_029783875.1 of Phataginus tricuspis. NCBI lineage: Eukaryota > Metazoa > Chordata > Mammalia > Pholidota > Manidae > Phataginus > Phataginus tricuspis. The sequence continues at coordinate 14,008,113 of JAQQAC010015530.1, read as the reverse complement.
AGGACATTTTCTCCCAAATATTTGGGTTCTGTGATCTGAATGCTGATTGCTGTTTTTGAATGCTGAAGGCAGGTAAAGAGACCAGCCACCAATGTTTTAAATTTCACCAACTGAAACTGTTTCCTGGGGACTTAAAGAGAAATTACATGATTTTCCCTCTTTTTCCCTCTTGGCCCTTTTTTGGAGTCAGACATTTGAGGATTAGGACATCTGAAAGCAACTAACTCTATGGGGGATTTATAAAGCCACTCCATTGCCTAGGGAAAGGTATAGATCAGAAATGAACTGCAAGACCTTAAACTTTCACCTCAGGCAGATCCCTAGCACAGAGATACCCTCCAACAATAATAATAATAATAATAATAATAATAAAAACAGCAAACCTTAGGAAAAGGAGAATCTGACTTCCAGAGGATATCACATTATCAGATTCAAATGTTCAATTTTCAGTAACAAAAGAATCACAAGGCATACAAAGAAACAGGAAAGTATGACCCATTGAAAGGAACAATGAATCAACAGAAGCATCACTTAGTGAGTCCATTTATTAGACATACAAAGACTTTATAAGAAACTGTGTTAAAGATATTCAAAGAGCTAAAGGAAGACGTGGACAAAGTCAGCAAAATGATGTGAACAAAATGAAATTTCAATAAAGAGATAGAAAACCTAAGGAGAAACCAAAAAGAACTTCTGGAGCTGCAAACTGCAAATAACTGAAATTTAAAATTGATTAGATTGGTTCAAAAACAGATTTGAGCAGGCCGAAGAAAGAATCCGCAAACTTTAAATAGGTCAGTTAAAATTATTGGGTCTGAGGAGCAAAAAGAAAAAAGAGTGAAGAAAAGTAAAGAGAAGAAAAGAAAATAGTGCCCTAAGGGGCACCATTATGCACAGAATCATTGCATTGTGGAAGCCATAGAAGGGAAAAATGAGAGAGAAGGGGGAAGAAAAGATTTGAAGAAATCATGTCTGAAAACTTTGCAAATTTGATGAAAGATATGAATTTACAAATATAAGAATTCTAATGATTTCCAAGTAGGATGAACTCAAAGAGACCCACACTGAGACACACTATAATTAAACTCTTGAAAGGTAAAGACAAAGAGAATTTTGAAATCAGCAATAGACATGTTTTGTCATATACAAGGAATCCTCAATAAGATTGTTATCATATTTCTTATTGGAAACCTTGAAGGCCAGAAGGCAGTGGGCTGACACATTCAAAGTAGTGAAAAGAAAATAAAAAACTGTCAATGAGAATTTTATACCCAAAAAAACTCTTTAAAAAATGAGGAAGAAATTAAGACATTCTTAGATAGACAAAAGCTAAGGGAATTCATTATCACTACTACTCTCTAAGAAATACTAGAGGAGTATTTCAGCTTGGAATGAAAAGACTCTACAGAGTAACTCAAAGCCATATGAAAAAACAAAGATCTCTGGTACAGGTTAATACGTGGGCAATTATAAAAGTATTATTATAGTTTGCAAATTTTAGTTTGCAACTCCACTTTCTTTTTCTACATGATTGAAAAGACAAAAGCATAAAAACTATTAATCTGTGTAACTGGATATAAAGATGTAATTGTGACATATATAAAAAATATGTGAGGGGGTTAACAAAGCTGTATAGAACTAGTTTTTTTTTATGTCTTTGAAGTTAAATTGATATAAATTTAAACTATATTGTTATAAGTTCAGGATCCTAAATGTATTCCCATGATAACCACAAAGAAATATCTATAGAATATAGACAAATAGAAATGAGAAGGGAAACAAAAATGTTTCCCTACAAAAAATCAACAAGAGAAGGTAGTAATGGAGGAAATTGGGAAAATAAAAAAGCTATAAGACACATAGAAAACAAATACCCAAATGACAGAATGTAATGTAAATTAAATGGATTAAGTTCTCAGCTCAAGAGACAGCAATTGGAAGAATGGATCTTTTTTTAATGATACCATGATATGTTGTCTATAAGAGACTCATTTTAGATCCAAAGACACAAACAGGTTGAAAGTTAAAGGATGGACAAAGATATTCTAAGCAAACAGTAATGAAAAGAGCTAGGGTAGCTACATTAATATCAAACAAAATAGACTTTAAATCAAAACAATTTACAAAAGAAGGACATTATATATGAATAATAGGTTAATATAGCCAGAAGATGTAAAAATTACAGAAATTTATGTACTTATTTTATACTTGAAACATTTGTAAATTGCTTATTTACATTTGGACTATGTAATTCACAAGCTCTTGAATCTCCCAATGAATTTTATTTTTATTTTTAAATTTTATTTATTTTTATATTTACTTTTTATTTTTTAATACACAAAAATAGAGATCATATTTTTATATTATATACACATGTAGTATATATAAGTATGTATTAGTATAATTATAACATTAGTATATGTATATATGTATATATTAGTATAATTAGAACTTAAAATTATATAAATATAATTTATACTTTTATGAATTATATAAATATAATTTAGTCTAAACAATTGTACATTTGAAATAAGTGGAGTAGATATTATGATGTCTGTTTTTTACATATCAGGAAATGAAAACTTTGAGAATTTATATTTTTAAGGTGGCACAGATACAAAGTGGCCACATTGTGACTTAAGTCCCAGTCTCCTATCTCCCAGACCACCCTTTTGCATGATAGATCTCTGACCTCTGCAAGAATACCACAAGTACCTAACTAATTATCTGTGGGAATCCAACTATAGAAATAAACTTTTTAAAAGTACACTGCAGGATGGTTCTCTCCTTTAGATTTCAGATAAGGAAATCTCCTTTTAATATATCTTGATAGGTATGTATGGCTAAATTTAAATTATTCATGTTCATAGAACCAAGGAAAACATAGATAAATGAAAACTTGGGAAAATAGAACAATGCCTTATTTTTGAACATTTAACTGTCACCACTTTCCCCAAAGATGATAACTGGGATCTTTGATTTGATTCCCATCTCCTCACTCTTTTGCTAGTCACCCTTGACTAAGGCAATAGCATATGTAGTGCAAAGTCAAACAACAGAAAAGAAAATAAAAAAGGACATGGAAGGAAGTCCCTGATTAGCTAAAATAATTATGAAAAAATGTAGATTCCTTTCAAACATTGACTATTGGTGTTTTAAAAAATCTTCATATAGTATGCAAACATTATTTTATATATAATATGTATTAGCATATTGTATTATCATACACATATAGTATAATATATATAAATTCACCTTAGCATATATATGCTGACATACAACATTTTTACATAATGTGTGTAAGGACTCACCTACCAATCTACCTTCCCTTTAACTCATATTGATGCTGGGGTTCTTGTTTGTGGAGTCGAAGAATGAACTTAGCAAACAGTCAAGGTAGGAGAGCCGGGAACAGGCTTTTATTGAGATACAGTGAGAGGATAGAGCTCCTGGCTCACAGCAGGAGGGGACAAGAGAGCCCGTAGAGGTGCGTTGTCTGGGGGATTTATAGGCGTTTGAGAGATAAAGAGCTAGGGATGCAGATCCACCAAATAGTCTCTAAATGTTTATCTTTGAAGAGACACTTAAGTTTCTTATCAGTTTTCTGGACTATTTTGCAGAGTTAACATAAGAAATTTACTGCTTTGATTCTTTCTCAGAATAGCAGTTTCTTGGTTTGGGAGTATATCAATCAAGGCTGCTTGTCTTGCTTTCAAGGTGAGCCGAGTTATTGTCTGTTTGTTAAATAGCAAGTTAAGAATCTTACTTCTTAACTTCTTGGGTGTAAAAATGCAAGCTTATCTTTAAGATGGAATCCTTCCTGCCCTTCGCTATGTTGTTTACGGCTGGGCCCGCCTGCTATATCAACTACCCAGGTTATATATTACTTGATTAGGGGCTGGAGGAGGAAAAGCAGCATCTGGGTAAAGTTAAAGATAAGCTGGGCCTTTAGCAGGCTGAAGTGAATGTTACAATAGCCTCCTTTAATTGACACAAGGAGACATGGGCTATGCTGAGGCACTTTCTTATCTGGGGGATGTTCAAACATTCCAGGTCAGGTTATTCCTGGCTTTTTAGTTTTAACTAATCTTCACTGAAGAATGCTTATATTCCTAGTTTGATATTTTACTTTAGAGAATTAATGTGACTGTGACTTTGTTTAATTGTTTAATACGGAGTTTTGATAGGGGTCTTTTTCTAGAGGCCCTCACCCTACTCTGACTACACTCATGGTCCCTGTCTGAATATGCTACTTCAGGTCTTTATTAATAACACAAATTAGATAGATGTTTTATATAGTTAGATTTTTTTAGGTTTATGTATGTATTTACTTTTTTTATCATGATTCCTTCTTGCATTTTTTACAGAATTGTAATACATTCCCTAAGCTTTTGCCTGTCTCAAAATTACATTATTTGAAATTCTTGAAAGTATTTTCACTGAAAATAAAATTCCAAGTTGACAATTATTTCCTAAAAGGAGTTTGAAGATGTCATTCCTCACTGACTTGCTTTATCTTTTTAACTTTTTTCATTTTGCAGTAAGAAATCTGATGACAGCCTAATTGTATTTTTGATATATTATGTATTAATGTCTCTGCCTGCTTAAAATATGTTTTCTTTGTCTTTGATGTTCTGTAGTTTCACTATAACAGGACCTGGAGTGAAGTTCTGCTTGTTTCTTGTTTGGAATTTGTTCTTGAATTCAAAGATTCTTTTTGGATATCAGTTATAGTGATTTCTGAGCCTTTAGTTTTCATTTCCACTTCTATTGAGTTACAATTTGTGTGTATAAAAATTCACCCATTTTAAGTGTACAATTTTAACAATTGTATACAATCCTGTACTTACCACCACAATCAAGATATGAAACAGCTCGATTACTCTAAAAAGGATCATCATGCCCTTTTGCAGTTGCCCATGCAACTCATAGATAGGACTAGCCAAACTGTAGCACAGGTTACTGAGTTCGAAGGACAGCCAGAAAATCAGGTGCCCCTACCTTTTTGCCAAGCTCCAGCCTCATTTCCCACTCCAGGAGAAAGTGTCACAAAGGGAGAGACGTAACAGCCTGAATGGTATAAAATGGGCCAAAATTTGGTATAAGAGCCAGTTTTAAAACCAACTGACACTGCACACTGGCAAGGAATTGTTTTGTTTTCCACATAAACAGAGGCTAAAGTTATTTCCAGTGACACAGAAAGAAGAAAAGCACACTATTGCATATCTCACTTTGATTTTAAATTGGAACACACAACTTTGCAAATATCAACACAAGCACTCTTTAATTTCAGAGGAAGACACCACTGAGACAGGAAAGCCAAACAAAACTTCCCTCTTGGTATTCTGTTTCAATTAATTCTAGTTTGATACAGGTAAACTCTCCTGATCCAGGAAACAAATTATTTAACATCAAATATCCCAGTCAAAAGAAAAACAGACTTGCTTCAGTAAGTGCCAGACACAAAGTACCTGATAAGTTAAGACATTGTGCAAGTGATGTATTTTGTTTTAAGCCACTCATAACTGCATTCCTCCCTGGGAATCATTCTCTGCCACAGGCACTGTCCCCTCCCCCCAAGGTTTACGCCCTTTGTGGGGGCAGGGGAGGCAACCTGGATCAATGACTGGCTTATGTAAGTTACAGAGGCCTGACTCCCTAATTTAGGACAATCAGAAGAGCCGTTCCAACTCCAGAGCTCCACTTATGCTCTACCATTGGTTGCAACTGCCTCATGAGTTAGGTTTCCCCTTTGCCTTCCTCTCTTCCTCACAGTTACATGTCCTGAAAGCACTCAGAAGAGCTTCTGTGGACCTGTTTCTGACTCTGTGTTCAGGAAACCCAGTCTTAGAGTAGGGACCGGAGTGGACATAGACAGCAGACTCTAAATGGGATTTGGGGATGGATCTTTCATGAGCAGGCTGGTATTGAGGACACCATCTCTGGTGGTTGGTGGAATTTGCACAGCCTCTGGAATGCTCTAGTGGCACAATTGTTGATTTTTTCCTACTGGTGTTGAGATGGGATGGCACAGTATTGGGAGGGGCACACGGGTAGGTGCACTGTCTCTAACACTTGAGAGAGTCTGCGTGGAATTGCATGGGAGCTGGGAGTGCCACTGAACAGAGATAATAACGAGACAGGGTTTTCAGTGAGCAACTGAAAGGAATATGTGAAAGTCAGAGGCCTTCTTAATAGATAATGAAACCCTAATCTCGGGAAGCTGAAGGACAGTGAAGCACCAAGCCCAAGGCTTCATACAAATAGCAGAGCTCCAGAGGGTGAATTCTCAGCTCGGCAAGTCTGCATTGTTGTCAGAGCTCCGATAGGGAAGGAGAGAAATTGTGAAACTTGGGATGGGTAATGGCAGTTAGGAATTTTGAGTTCCCAGATTCGTTTAGACCATTAGGTTTGCAGAAGTGGCCCACTTCTTCTTGCTACAAAGTCCCCTTTCTTTGTTTGAGGATCATGCGTCCCTGGTCCAGGCAGTTTCATTATGAGACAGTGTTCATCCCCTCTCGTGACTGGCCCCCACCTTCTGTCTTCACAGCCAGACCAGTAACAAGGATCCAATTCCAAAAGAATGATTGGGAGTGTGATGGGGCTGCTAAGGAAATAGAGAGATGATATGCCAAAAAATATAGAAGCCAAGACACGTTTAATGACTCTACACTAAAAAACAGAACCTTACTTATTTCTGCATGTTGCAGGCTGCTTTGAGGTAACTTCCTGTTATTTTCATTCTAAAAATAAAAATACCTTCATATAATATATCTTATATCTTACCCGCCTCTCCTGCAAGAAGAACAAACAGTAATAAACTTTGTAAGAAATTATGACAGATTGGAACATATGACAAATTTGTTTGATATTTCTCCGTTTAGTAGCCAGGGAATAAAATTTCTTGAAAGGAGTTTTGGAACACTTTGAAATGAATTTCCACAAAATAAACTAGAAAAATATTCCCTTATTTTAAAATATGACCCTGAATTGCTAAAGGGTGCATTCTTTATCTCTATGCAATAAATTAAACAGCCACCTGGTTCATTCTGAGCCAGAAGCTAATACACAGAAGCAAATCACTAAATCTTAATGTACTTGTGCAATACCAAAATATTGCCAGCTGTGCAGTATATTGATAATGAACAGCACTGAAACAGTTCCTAGGTTGCCCGAGATGGGGTCCAACGTCACAAATTGTTTAAACTATTTGAAAAAGAAGAGGTGAGTATAGTAAACAAAAAGAAATATAAACATTTTCATGGTACTGTTGTTCAGTCAAAATGGAGTATGTGGTAGACATATGTTATTTGGCTAAAAATTAAATTTTCTTTGTATCAAATATTTGGAAATTTTGGGCAAGTCAAGATTAAAAAGATAGAAAATTGAAGCAATTTACCATTGTCCCTGATTTTATCTGAGAAATAATAAATTTATTTCTAATAAATTTGTTCCTCTACTTTTAGCAGGCTACCCATTTTACCGTGTCAACAAAACCCTTTCTTAAGAGTCATTCCAGGAACTTGTATAAATTTTCATTGGGTATCTCTAAACAACACCAAGGAAAATTAATTCATTGCATAAATGTTATTATGCATAAATATAAAAATAATTCCCCAAGTAAGGAAATTCTGAATACTGTAAAGTTAAAACCAACTAATTAGCCACAATTAATCTAGGATATATTTTGTTCTTATAAATATTTTTCTAATTTTAACAAAGACCTATACCTTCACAATACTGTTATTTAGTCTTAAGAGGAGTTTCATTTTCCTTTACTGAAATACTGTCATTCATGTTAAAAAGAATACTGACTTTTTCCCTTTCTATAAGCTTATCACATGAAATGTCAAATATCATACATTGTGACTGCAGAATATCAGGAGGGTGGGTATTTATGCCAGAGACTCGGAGCTTCCTCTAAAACTAACACAAACGATTTTCCTTAAAAACGTCATTCTTTTCAGCACTTCAAGGGCCAGACTTATTCTCCCATGTGAAACAACTGAAAACCAGATAAAATACATGAAACAATAATTTTTATATACCACACATTTTGGGGCATTGAATGGCTGAAATATAAATGTGAACTAGATTATGGTCAATTTATCACTAAATCCATTAATTTTGACAATTTTTATGAAAGAAACTATTATGGAAATCCTACAATTTCAGCAAGCTCTCTTACTATAAGGTTAAAGAGCCTTTGGCCCCAGTCCTACATAAATCTGCACATGAATCCCATTGGCTGTTTGGTGGGGATTTTTCTGTGGATTGGGTTTTATTTTTCTTATTGGTTTGTTGATTTTAAGGCACGAAGAAAAACAGAGGAATGATGTAGATGTTTATTTCACAAAAGCAGAATTAAAATGAACAAAACTGATGGTGACTGGCAATTTAGAGAAGAAAGTCAAAGAAGTAAGAAGACAGGAATTCTCAAAATGACTTACAAACTGAGGCCTGCCCAGGTACCAGGGAATAGTTTCAGATGATATCAGTTTTCTCATAAGCTGGGCAAATATTTTTGTCATTGTGTGGTTGAGTAGGAAAAGAAACAGAATGCAGCCAATATAAAAACCATAATAAGTGTAGCTATAGTTCAAGGCATCCTGTATGGCAAGTCCTCTTTGTGCATTATAATATTTAATCCTTAACACAACTATGTTATGTGTAAGTTATTAGTTATTACTCCTGATAGTTCAGAAGTGAAGACTAAGATTTTGAGATGTTACCATATACAGATAGTCTCTGACTTAATAGTGGTCTGACTTACTATCTCTCAGTTTTATGACTGTTGAAGAACCATATGCACTCAGTAGAAGCAGTATTTCAAATTTTGAATTTTGATCTTTTCCAGGGCTAGGGATATGCAGCTCCGTCTTCTCTCAGGGTGCTGGGCAGAGGCAGGGAGCCGCAGATCCCAGTCAGGCACATGATCACAGGGGTAAACAACTAGTACTTACAACCACTCTGTTACTCAGTTTCTGTACAGTATTTAATAAATGACATGAGAAATTCAACCATTTATTATAAAATAGTCCTTGTGTTAGATAATTTTACCCAACTGTAGTCTAGTGTAATTGTTCTGAGCATGTTTAAATTAGGCTAGGCTAAGCTATGGTGTTCCGTAGGTTAAGCATAGTAAATGTATTTTTGACTAATGGTATTTTCAACTGGCAATGGGTTTATTAGGATGTAACCCCACTGCAGGTCGAGGAAGATTTTTGCATGCCAAAATTTAAGCCACAGAGATTATGAAGTAACACCAAATATAAGGTCCACAACGAAGAAGGCTATGACTGTCTTCCCAATGAGAAGATCTAGAAATCGTGTGTCTGGCTTATTTCCAGGTCTCATTCTTGAAAGTCTCAAGTCCTCAGAGGGTCTTTTGGTTGGTTCCTCCCCAGCACTCACAGGAATATTTTTTATCAGAGTTCTCCATAGTTTGGAATTATTTCTTATGTGTTTACTTGTTTATTGTCTCAGTAGACTTAGCCTTATGAAGAAAGAGACAATGCTTTCTTCATTTATGACTCACTGCTGTGTACCAGTACTAACTCTACTACCACTAAAAACAATAACAATTATTCTAGTACTAGAGTTAGCACTACGCACTTCTATATTTATATAGTTGAGAAGAAAAACAGAGGAGGGAGGATAGAGTGACAGATTTTCCGTTTTTGTCACTTCGATGAAAACAATAAAATGAGAAAGTCAAAATATATTTACTGTGATACAAAGAACAAGATATATTAAATTTAAAACTATTAGAATTACCATTCAATCCTGCTACTTAGCAGTCCTTATCAGAAATTGACCATTTCAATAGAAATAGCCACTTGCATTAGAAATAGCCCTTGTTTTTAGTTCAATGAAATCTTGTTAGCTATGCAATGTTACGTAAGAGAAATATAACTAAATGAACCTCCACTTCATGTTTTCTGTGTCTGTATAGTGTTTTGAAAGTAATTAAAATTTTTGTGGCTTTTGGATATTTGAAATCGTCAAGCCAGAGATCTCCTCACCCTTATTTTCCTAATCCTCCCATTCCAGTATTCATTCTGGTCACCAACTGGTTTACGGTTTTATTTAATGAAGTACAGAGCTCCCTAAGTATTTAACATAAAACACATGGTAATGCACATACTCAGAAGCAGTTAGACCAATGGGAAATTCAGAATGCGCTCCATTCCCTACACCTTGGAGTTCCAAAATGTAAATCTGTCACACCCACCTAAAACAATCACATGGACTGAATGCTTGGAAGGTGACATTTTTAGAAAAACAGTTACAGAAGTAACAGATTTGTGCAAAGAAAACAAACAACAGATAAATAGCTTTTTATTTCCAACATACAAGAAATTATGTGTATTAACCCTATTTTTTAAAAAGTGGGAATATACTAGAAAATTCCTCTGCAACTCTACCAAAAACCATTAGTTCTTCTGTAATCTAAATGACAGCCTCTTAGCCCAAGTGAATTTTACTCAACATCTACCTTACTTTAGATAAAATAGAACAGTGGGGGAAAATGTGGTGATTTTTATCCCCCAAACCTGCTTTTGAATTGTTGCTCTCTTACAAATTTAAGGTAATTTTTATTTATGGGATTTTATGGCGATTAAATCAAAGACCACCAGACATATATAGGATCTAATCAAGACCAACTATAGCCATTGTATCGCCTGGATCACTCTATTAAATTTCTGGCCAGTTTGCTCTTCTGTTGCTTGCCCCATCCAGTATCTCAGCTTAGGCTATCTGAGATGTTAGCCTTCCCTGTTTGCCACCAAGATCTCTTTGTTCTAAAAAATGCACCTGGATAGAGGGTTTCTCCCTGGTCTCCAGCAAATCAAATCAATGCTTGAACCAGAGAAGTTACCACTTCTCACTGCCTCACCTGCTCTGTCCTGGAAGAATCTCCAGGAATAATGGGTTTGGAGAAAGGTGAGAGGGAAACAGCAGTAGCTCCTGACTACAATGCTCAAAACTCCCATTATTCTTACCAAAGATTCAGTAATTTTTCCTTGAATGAATTTCAATTATTGTATATATTTGGTCATTTTCCAGAATCCTGAAATGGTTGCATTTGACAATTTTGTCCATTTTTATCCTTACTTTTCAGGAAAAATTTGCCAAGCTCTTCATTACACCTGTAAGTCCACTGTCAACTTTTGTAGTTTTAAGCTATGGAGATTTTGAGATTATTTGTTAGCTAGCCTGCCCTGACTGATTCAGCAAGTCATTCCCTTTCTCTCTCTCTCCCCATCAGTCATAGGTATTTAAAACATTCAAAATTTAAAATTCTCTTCCAGTTTCCCCTTCAACATATAAAGAGCTTGGAGGTCATTACTCCCTTTCTTACAACAAGAAAAAAGCTGAACACACCAAAAATCAATAAATTTTATTAGACCTATCATAAAAGTGAGGTCACAGGACAAACCACCACCCCGCACAACATGTGGAGAGACAATCATAGCCAAAGTCAGCTTCCCTAAAACAGAAGTTTCTGAACCAGTAACTGGTACAGAACAATTAAGTGGTAATTTTGACAAATTACTGGGGGCTGAGTGTAGACTAGCTTGAGAATTAAAAATTCCTGGGAGTTCAATTTTAGGAGTCCCTAACTTTCATGTGTTTTACCTCTAACAACCCCACCAGGCTATCATGATGAAGACTGGAGAAAATATCATATTTCAGACAAGGGGAGAAGAAACATAAACATTTAAAAATACACCGAGCTTCATTTAAGGGAAGAAGGGAGAAAAAGGCTAAGACATGCTTCTGAAGTTCAAGAACTCAGGCTAACAAAAAGAAAGAAAGAGAGAGGGAGAGAGAGAGAGAGAAGGAAGGAAAGGAAGGGTTCTATATAGGACTAAAGAACACTTGCCCACTCCAAAACCTTCCCACACATCAGCAGGGCTCCAATATAATATAAGTGAGTTATCCCACAAGGCTCTATTTAAGAAATTCTTAGGGAAACCTTAAGGGGAGACAAAAATAAGGACATTAGAGGAAATTGAAGCCTCTGGTATCTACAAGTACAGAAATATTAAGTGTAGTCCAAGTCATGTGGTATAAGAGCCAAAACTAAAATTCAATATTACAGGTTGCCTTGAAATCTGGTAAAGCCAGTAGGGTCTCAATGGCCTAACCTCAAGATCCCCTTCTCATTGTACTAGCATAGATGATTTTCCTTTGTCACAAAATCCTCCTTTTCTGCAGGACTGGCAGAGTGCCCGCTTATCTCTGAGCAGTGAGTTCTGATTCTCTACCAGTCCATGCAATTATTCAAACAAGTCAGTCACATCATCAAGGGAGAACAAGGGGCATCTACCCTTTGGTTACTATAAAGCCTGCCTCCCAGAGCCTCTGCATCTTCATTCTGTTCTCAGATGCACCCTCCATGTGGCCCTGCATGGCATTGAGCATCCTCCTTCTCCAGGATGTCTGTAAATGTGACGAACTGCTGTGGACTTCATCTGTGCAGTGTCAGGCATCATGGTTTTGGCAATCCCCAAAACCCTAGGGCAGGAATCCCTCTATCACTGATGAGGTGAAAAAGAGGCAATCAAAACAACACCTAACCAGATGCCTCACATTAAAAACATATTTATTTCATTTTCTTTATGAAATCTACCTCATGTCTGACTTTAAACAAAAACAAACAAGGTACACTAAAAGATGAGAAAAAAGAAGTCTGGAGAAACAAAGTGAGAATGAAACAAAGCATCAGAGCCAGACTCAGATGACACAGATTTAGAAATTATAAGATAAGGAATTTCAAAAAAAAATGATTAATATGTAAGGGCTCTAATGAAGAAAGTAGACAACATGTGAGATCAGATGTATAATGTAGCAGAAAGACCAGAACTCTAAGAATCAAAAGAAAATACTATAAATAAAAAACACTAAAAAAAGAGTGAAGAATTCCTGTGATGGTTTATCAGTACACTGGACAGGACCATGGAAAGAATCAATGAATTTGGAAATATGTCAAAAGAAACCTCCCAAACTAAAATACAAAAAAAAAAAAAAAAAAAAATAGAATGGGGCGAGGGGATGGGGGAGGAGGAACAAAATATACGACAACTGTGGGACAA